>CM056579.1:112395646-112398146 GCA_029721435.1 Gymnothorax reevesii
TAACTGTTCATGCCCTGTCACTCTCCCCCTCTTTCGTCCCCGCTCCTCTCTCTCTCCCTCTTTTTTTCTCTCTCTGTCCCTCGGTTCAGGAATAGGTTCTTCCTTTCTGTTACCAACACTTTCCACCTGTGTGTTCAATCGTATCCTAGCATAGCATACCCTCAATCAACATGCCTACTCTAAGGACATTTCTGAAAGTCCAGATTTTCAGACCGGGCCAGCTTCAGGTCATTTCATCCTAAGTGAAATGTAGTTTTATTCAGCTTAGGAGGCTGAAGGAGCAAAATTAGTCCCCATCATGCACTGCTCAGGTGGTAAACCAAACTCAATTGACATTTACTCACATTTCCTGTCAGCATTTGGCAAAATAATCATGCTGCCTTTTATTTTTAGTTCATTGCATGACATCCCGGCAGAGAAAGAAGATTGCATCGACCTGAAAAACACCTAAATTATGTGAGCAACAGTTTCGGACCAGTCAGATAACACTCCCACATTCCCAGTCTTGTGAGCATGTCAAACATTCTGAAAGCCCAAAATATAATTTAACGATGTCAACCTCCGAACACAACCTAAAATGTAAATGCGTTGCATGGACGTGGACAGCTGCGATACAGTCAGTAGCCACTGTTATAATCTCTCAGTAAGAAAGTGTTTCTGAATGTCGAACTGCCAATCATTGGCTGATTTTTGTTTATTACATAATTCTCTGTAAGCTGTAAAGACCGTAGAGTGAAAAAATCCCATGAAGGAATCGTTTCCCGAGATGACACATACTGTTCAGCATTTTGCACATCAACAATCTCTTTCCAGATATAAGATAAGATACACTTTATTGAACCCCATGAGGAAATCTGTCCTCTGCATTTGACCCAGCCTATTGTTAGGAGCAGCGGTATAATATGGTATTGGTATATGGTTATATTGTATGGTTTTACAGAAGCTGCATGCTAACCTAGGCTTAAAGTATCAAAATTAAGATACCGGTTGAAAGAAATATGAATCAGTAATCCCACAAATATATATTAAAAAAAACATAGTTTATAACCTTGTATTTTAAGATTTTACTAGCTTCAGTCATATCAATATTTATGCAAATATTTAAGTCTCCTTGTATAGTCAGAAGCAATGTTTGATTTGAGCATGAGTTAAACTCTTCAAGGCAATAGTAGGCAGAATGATCACAACATAAATGGCATAAGCATGCTCGCAATGGTAGCAGATATACTGCTGTAACTAAAGTAACAGCACTGGCGGCACGCTTGGAGTCTTAGTTGTCATAGAATTATTAGTCATGTGTTCACACAGTCCCTGAAAGGCCATATTTGTGAATCATATTGTTCATTACAACACAGCAGGTTTTGAGAGCCGTGGCGGGGCCTCGGAGAGGACAAGGGCTCCTTCTCTTCAGTCCCACCGAGCTGTTTGATATGACATTGGTAATTACCAGCATTATTCACGAGCCATCCTGCCAACAATCACATTAAGCGAATGTCCCGTGCTCCCGGCTGCTTGATTACCGAGCGATAATGAAGATGAGGTATGGCTTGCGCTGCATTTTATGAAAGCCATTTTTAAAACTTCCTAATCGGTATCCGATCCGATCAGCGTGACTTTCTGCAGTGCTGCGGTCGGTCGCCCATATGACCTCTGCAGCTAGAGGCCGGACTTCTGTTTTCTCGAAGATTGTAGAAAAACAGAAGTGAAGAACACAGCTTGACGTTCAAGAAATCCTGAATTCTCATGTGCATCGTATTAGATTAAAAAAAAGTTGACTCAACTTGAAAAAAGTAAGGCAACCATCTGTAAAGCATTATCGAGTTGGCTCAACTTCAAGCTCCAAGTTCATTCAAAAATGAGTTTGTGCACCCGCTCGGACTTGAGCAAAGTTGAGCAAAGTCAAAAATGCTTTGCAGCTGGTTGCCTTTCTTTTTTAAGTTTAGTCCAGTTATTTTTTTCTGTTTGTACGAATGGCATCCCAGTGCATTTTTCAGATATTCACACCGTTAATTCCAGCCAACCTTGTAATTCAGTGTTGCCAATGAAGTTGGGAAGAATACGTGCAAAAAGTGGACTAGCTGCTGTCATGTTGTATTGGTTCTCTGCAGTCAAAATTTAAAGCTCTCAATCAAAGTAAAGAAAGTAAGTTGCATTTCTTTTGTCAAAGAAAGAAAAATCTTTACAACAATGGACTATGGACTATGGATCACATGACTCAGTGGTCAGGCCAAATGTGATGGTGACCCCAAACCCCCAGCTGCCCCCTCCCACGTCCTAGTTTAACCTACATTTTACCTGAAACATCATTAAGCATATGAAGGCAAAAGAAATAGGTAATGTGTGTGCCAACCCCAGAGCAGGCAAGGAGAGAAAGATAGAAAGTTGAGTGACGGTAAGGCGTAAGCACAGGAAAGGGCACGAATGCCGAACGTTGGCAGCATCTCTGAAGGATGAGGTGCCCCATCGATTCCAGCCCTTGCTGGAACTCAACTTGGCCTTG
>CM056579.1:114203146-114413146 GCA_029721435.1 Gymnothorax reevesii
GGATCTTCAGGGGGAGAGAGGCAGTGTAGTGATCAGGCGGAGATGCGGCGATGTTTGCCTCTTTAAAACGCCATGCATCTCACTAGCGGCTGCTGAGCAGTCACAGAAGCCTAATATGCAGTCGGCCATTAATGCAGATACAGCCATGATTTCCCATGAGGCCTCTTTACCATGGAACAGCAAACCGCAAACTGACTGTCTAACATTCTGAAACAACTTGAACTTGCAGCTGCACATAAAGAGAATATACGCTGGCAGTTGTGCACAGGGGAACAGATCGAGAGTCTGCGACGGTTGATGGTTCGAGGATGTAGAGTAAACTCGGGCCTTCTGCATAGCTAATCCTGAGTATGAACTCTTTCACTATGCGGACGGCACCATGATGTCAAGATTTATTCTCTATCTTCAGGCTGACTGTGGCAACAAATCTAGAGACAAAAATAGGTAACTGACCACAATAGGGCTGTCATGGCAACATAATGCTATGTTTTGGTACTGGAACTCACAGAAGTATAGAGGCACTCGGTACCAAAACAGCACTGTGGTTAAGCTGTCAGGATACATGGATTAGTTCTAAACAGGAATAAAAATGATCGAAAGCAAAGAATAGTTTTAATAGAGGACACACAGGGGTTGAGCGTCGCACCTCCTCTTTACCCTCTGAGTACAAACAACATTTCCTGCTGCTAGATGCTGAAGGCTTGCTGACGGTTAGCATAATCATATCCAAATAAAAATGATTTCAGTGTTAAAAAAAATCCAAAATCCAAAATGGCAAAATCCTTACGGGTCCTATAGTTGGTAAACTAAACATTGTAGAAAAGTTTAGGGGCTTGAACGCCAGGAAGAAGTTTTTTGACCCCAACTGTCCAACTGGGCCCCTAGCAGTCTGTGTGCTCTGCCTGTGATGCAAAGAGGTGGTGCTTCATTGCATGGTTGTTGGCCACTATTGGAGGTCAGAACAGCAAAACCTGTGACTGGACTAGTGTGTAAAATACCGAAAATGCAAACACACAGACTCATACATGCAGATGTCTGCACATTTTTGCACTCACTCACAGACTGAAGGTTGATTTCACAGATAGGTCTAAAAAATTAGTTTCAAAAGATATACATGACATATAAAGTCACTTTACTATAAATTTATGCAATGAGATTAGTCCTGAATGTCATTGTTTGCTGTGGCATCAAGTCTTTCTTCAGCCCTCCTGAGAGGCCTCGTCTGAACCATGTGAAACAGCCCCACACCAAGGACCGTCCAAATACTTTTAGTCATACTGCGTATCTGTGCAAATTCAAGAAGTTCACATTATAGTCTCTTTTCTCCTTTGCACAACTGGGAGTCTGTATTGTTCCCTTTCAGTAAAAGTTTAGAAAGTAAAAAAAAAAATCCTGTTTTAGAAAAAGAGTCACACGACTTCTGGGACAGAATGGAATTCAAAAACAAAATTTCCTTCTGCCTCGAATGAGCTGAAAATGGACAAAAAATGTTTAACAGACTTGAGCTAATACAGCCCAGTGTCAGCGGGAGGAGATGTACAAATGTGAAAGTATAAAATTAGTCATTGTAAAACAGAACAGAACAGAGATTACAGCAGAGATGAGAACACTGTCTTTCACAACACTGAGCCAGTCAGGCCAGACAAGTTGACAAGGTGACAGGGCTCTCAATTAAGCTGTTCAGGCTAGTAATTTTGCTTGTTAGCTTCCATATAAAAATACAGATAAGAAGATATGTCACTTCAATTTTCACATTTACTAGTCCATTAATTCTGTGACGTACAATTTTATAAATCGCATTTAGGCAATGAAAGCTAAATAACAATATCTGCTCTTGGAAAGCTAATATTCAGCTGAGACAAACTTCCTGGCTTGCTGAAATGGATGGCAACAATATTTTTTCATCTCTATTGAAATAGCTGCCAAATTAGGGCTTGTAAAAAAGTTATGCTGACTGTAGCGAGTCCGTGACATAAATCCGCAGCTTTAGAAATGGCGCATACTGGTAGCTTTCATGTTATCTCTGACGGCCACAGTGTGTGAGGACTGTTCGAGCTGAGCCCAAAAGAGGAAATCTGCTCTTATAATTTTCCATAATCTTCATCGGTCTCATTTTCCATGGGGCAGCTGCAACGGCAGTTTTTCTCATTTGCACAGTTTAAAGCCAGTTGTTCCGACAGCATGTAAGTTGTGAGGATGCAGCAATATGTATTCAGAGCACCGCCTCCCCAGCCGGTCTGTCGGCTCTCGGCTGTTATGCCTCCTGTAAACAAACAAGACAACCGAAATCTCAACCACAATAAGGATGAGACTCAGGAAGTCTGTATATCCACCTCAGCAGTGGCGTTGGAACAACGGCTAACTGCATCTGTTACGCTCAAGTTTCACTCGCTTCATCGCAGCTTTGCATGACAGAATATTTAAAACAGTCTTTGCATTTTTGTATCGTACTTCTGACTGTGAATATCTGTCAGTTCGGAGGAAAAATCTACAACTCACCGTCTGTTGAAGTTTGAGGGTGGCGGTGAAAGTTGCGGGTTATCTACAAGACTAAACAACTGGGATTTTGGAAAACTACGCCAAGGGATCATCTGCGTAGGACAGGTTATTTTGTGTGAATTTTGCACTTGCAGTTTTCTTGGCTGAGGATTGGGCTGCCTCCCACCACCCTCAGGAACAGCTGTGCTCTGCATTAATGTAACACAGATAGTGAACTGCTGACAGTAAAGTTCGAACATGCGCCAGGAAGCCTAAAGAATCAAAACTTCAATTATGGGCTGTTTTAATGACCTTTCTGTGCTGTCAGGGGTTATACTGTAACATTATGGGACTCAAACCAACAGAGAGCAGTTGACTGTCCCAGTCAGTGGAGAAGCTGACGACCTTTTCCCAGCTGATATGCTACATTAACCATCTATGAGACAATCCGTAATATCCATTATATTGTGTATAATTCTTGCTTGCACAGGCATTCATGCATTCATGTGTACATATATTCATACGTAATGTATACGCATGAATACATGTATAGATACAACCCCAACCCTGAAAAATCTGGAGCGGCATGGAAAATGCACATAAAAACTGAGAGCATTCAGTTTGCGGTTCTTCCTCCAAGACCCACACCTGTCAGCCACTGCTTCTGAGCGCTAACAGCCTGAAAAACTCAGAGCGAGGGTGTAGGAAACACAACCATGCGCTCGCTTTGGATTTTTCTGAGGAGTGCGTAGCGAACCAGCAGGAGGTGCTTGAGCAACAAACAATGCTGACCCTAACCAACCACATCCCTTCCATATCTATAGCAGCATGAAGCCAATTATGCATTTTTCAGAGAAGGATGCCAGCCAAACTAGGCTATGGTGGTCACTACTGCACCAAAATGAAATGCTTTTACCTGGAGAGACAACCCAGCAATTTAACATACTGATTTGGGGTTTATTATACGACATGCATACATACATCCATGCTCATATCCAGCACATAAAATGTAATTGTATTACAGATAAATTTGGGCTTTAATTCTTCATTCTGTGAGAAAATTTCCCTTCATACTTTTTACAGCACCTCTACTTTCCAGTTCTCAGTAGAACCAAAAAAGGCATTTGATCTGCTTCATTGAGAAATAGTGAACTGAACTGAATATGAACTGCGCACTCTGTAATATTCATACCACAGGAGATGGGGACGGTTTGTATTGATTGCCAGTCTTTGATACAGTTTTCAGACAGGTCTTTGTGTTTCTGCCCTTGAATATGTTCCTTAATGTGAATTGTTTAAGGAATCCAACACTGCACATGAATCAGCGGTTGAATGCAATTTTTGTGAATTGATCTGATTATGTATGCCAACCCAGTTAAAAATCCTTGTTCAAGCCTCCATTATCAAGTTGCTTATGAGCGCAAAGCATTGCTGTAAAGTACATGTTAGAGGGCTTTTTTAAATGCACTCAACATAGCTTGTTTTGCTGCCACATATGCCAACTGTTTCAGTGTTTCGGCCGAGTTTGTTCCACCCGTAAGCTCAGCCAGTCAATGTCATCTATTCATTCCACCTCCTGTCTGCAGAAATGAGCTAATGAGCAATTCCTGGTCATTAAAGCAAAGTTCTGGGGAGGGCTTTAACTTTATGAACCTGCATTCCTAAACCCCCTTTTTAAGGCTGTGGATCAGGCTTAAGAGTTCCCACAGGACCTCGCATCAGGAGAGATAACGGTACCTCTCTCCAGATATAAAGAAGTGGGACGGGCCGGAAGAAGTCCACGGTTTACCATTCACTACAGAAGTGGCAGGACCTCGCCGTGGCGTGCGCAGCATCACTGCAGCCGAGGTCGAGGGCTCGATGATTCATTGCCGCCGGCGTAGACACATGCTGGATAAAAAGCCCGCAAGCGACGTGAGAGGGACGTTTCAATTAGCCGCCGCCAAGTCCTGTCATCTCCTCCGCCATTGATCCCTCCCAGGGTCCAACATCCAACTGCAGCTCCCTGCCTCGAGCACAAGGATATATAAACACAAGTGCGCTTTAAAAATGAAGAAAATCACAGCGTGCTGCATTTTTTAACAACAATCACATCAGATAGAATTTCAGCACTTTCCTTTTTTTACACTTTCCTCTTACAACATGTTTTCTTTTTAATTTTTTATTCAGGGTACGGTTCCTCCCAACAGGAGAGAAGAGAAGTTATTATGCCAGATTTTGAAGAACAGTTATTTATTTATTCTTATTCATTTGTCGAAAAATGTACCCTCTCGATATTACATGCATAAGGAGGCATCATGGTTTGTTATTCAGACAGAGTAAGTTCTTATTTTGGGGCCCTGCTTTCTGTGGCCACAAGCCCAGTGGGAGGGGAAGATATTTTGGGGAGCGTTTGAAATCCTCGGGGGCACAAAACGTAGGTTATTTAAAACGGGGTCCCCATTACATTTATTTTGAAAGGGTCAATAGTATCAAAATGGTGGAGTGTATAAAAATGCTTACATTATACCAAGTGTTTACTCTATGCAGTTCTTATCCACATCAGCTAAGTATAACCCCTTAAAGATTGATTTTTTTCAATGACACCAGGTTATTTTGGGGTTATACTTTTTTTCTTCTTCTTCTTATGGAGACATCATTGCATGTAAAAATACAATTCCAATCACGCATTGGAAAGATGAGGCTTTAGGAGGTTTGGGGGGTTGACTGGAGGATTGATAGCTTTGAGAGTGGTTACGTTCTTTATTTTTCTAGGTTTTTTTCCTTTCATTGCTATATTATATATTTTTTTCTTTTCCTTTCTGTTTTTTCTTCGTTTAGTCCCTCCCTCAAGAGGTGGTATATCATTGTATTTAAGTTCGGCAAAATAATAAAGTTGTCCTCCAAAGAGGGGGGGTGGTGGCGGGCTAAAAAAAAAAAAAGTATAACCCCTAAATAACCTAGTGTCATTGAAAAAAATCAATCTTGCAGAAACCATCACGTCTTGCAAATAATAATTAGTATCTCCACCAGCAGAAAAAACTGGACAGCCTGTGTGATGTTTGGTACAGTCCTGGCAAAGTACTTCATTCAAATATACTGTATCATCAGCAGTGAAAATGCAAGATAGCGTTGGATTACAGTTCCCAACAACAGGGAGAAAATACACACAGGGTCCTAATTTAATCATCTAAATGTGTCAGCAAATGCAAGTTCTAATGGTGTTGCAGATCAAAACTGCATCGTGATTAAAGAACCAGTGGGAACCTTCAGCGGAAATGAAAATGACGTCGTCTTTCGCAGGCTGCACAGATTGGTTTGTCATTTAACCAATCCCATCACTGCTCATCAGCCTCTCTTAAATTCTGTTTCATTGCCTCTCGGACCGAGACGAGACCACAATTGAGCAGCAGATGAAACTCTGAAACCTCTGAAGTCCTGTGTTCCATCGTCACGTGTCCAACAGAACACAATATACCTGACTTTGGAAAATCAAATTACATAGAGTATGCTTCAGCTATACATTCAGAGGAGTACAGAGCAGGAACGATTCATTTACATTTTCCTCCGTATTGATTTTGCTTCGCCCTCCAGCTTTCCCGACCCCTTGATCTGCCAGAACATCGCTTTGCCCTCCTCTATTCCAAAGCATATCTTTTGAGGACAGATTTCCTTTTTTCTCCACTATGGAATATGCAACTTTTTTATCCAATCAGCATGTGAAATTCAGTAGTTTGGAGTGAAACAGTCTCTTTGGTCATTTTTCTCTGGCTGTAATTGCTTTAGTGCTATTAGGTGCCTGGATTAGCCTGTTGATGCATTATTCATATCACTTTTTTTCACTCCACTGTGCCACTTTCATGGGCTCTGACAGCAGCATATGCTTCTAATAGTAATTGCAGCAGTTCCACAGATGAATAGGCCAAACCTCTTCCTGTTCAGAGCAACCATGCTCCAAGTTACTTTTTAATTTAACCCCATTAAACCTACAGGCCTTAAAATGGGTCTGTCATAATGCAGCTTTTGTATTTTAAACTTCAGACCTGTTTTTAATACTAGTGGAAATCCCAATGTTTCAAACAATCCCAAAGATGTCCCGCTGAATTACAGGGAAATTTGTATAAAATGATGAAATAGATCTTGATATTTTCTATTTGATGTAATGCTGTGGCCATATAAACATGGCGTCTTGGGTGGGGCTAAAAAAATCAGTGCGCTTGAACACAGTTTATATTGCGATAAAAGAAAAACATTGAACAGAAAAAATCATCAATCAGGAAAATGAAGGAAAAAAAAAAGAATAAATTCAATAGGGCATAAATTTTCGATTTTTAAACAGTCGATTGACGAGCACTAACAAATAGATTGCAATCTGTTCCCCTATCCTCCCTATTTGTTGGTGCTCGTCAGTCGACTTATCGTGACTTTCAAGATGGAGGCGGCTGGAAACTACCTCAAGGTACTGTTTGCATAAACCGTCTTTTTTAATAAACTACCTGTGCTTTTTTTAAGTGCCTCGTTTTAAATGTCAGGGCCCTTGGAATTCTACCAATGAAGTGTGGAGTTACTCTGAGCCTTGTTAATGATGAAAAAATAGCAATTTCTTTGCAGGGCAACGCTGTGCCCAATTTACTACCATTGTAAGCCTGTTGGGAGCTTCGGCTAAAAAGCCATGTATTGCGAAATTTTGCGTGCGTACGGAGGTGGGGTATTCGATAAAAGTTACTACTCGTTATCATGTTTCAGTACACCCCAAGGCAATTTCACACCAGAATTCTCCTTTAAGCCATCAGTCATCTGCTGCTACACGCGTTTCTAGAGAAAGCCAGCTCTAATCTCAGGACACAACCACAGAGACCTGTGTAAAACAAGCTGCAGTATACGCAACGCGCCCTGGGAGGAGATCAATCTCCAAATGATTATTTTGTTTTGAAGCAAAATCAAGGGATTTTGCGTTTGATCTATCCTTCCCTTCAACTCCCAAGCCGGGGCTCCTCACCCTCTGTAGTGCACTCTCTGTCTGCACTTCCTGCCGAAATCAGAAATACAGCAGCGGCTGATAATCCTCGCGGAAAAGACGCACTTTGTGTGGGGCTACTGGTGACTTCATTGTCATGACTGAAGCTGCTGTTGTACGGAGCAGAGACTTTATTATTGACAGTAACTCCTGAAGCTGAGCAGTGATGGATGCAGTTCACAGCATGACTGCCGCCAATGTTGAGATGAGATATATTCCATAAAACTCATACAGAATTAATTAACGGTTTACACTTTGGTGGCTGAACTGTGCCTCGTCATTAAAAGTGCAATTCAGCAATAATCAAACCATCCAAAGCTTCGAAGTGTACGCTTGTATGCAGCACATGTTGAATAGTTAATTGGCTTAAGTATATTTATGATTTCTTTAATTTGCTATAATGCTCTGTAAGTACGATAAGGAGCTGACTGAATCTGTTAAATGGGTAGGCAAAATAAGCTATGCTTCAGCCTACACCTTTTCGGTCTGGCTTTGTTTATATTTTTATATTTTGGTGTATTGCTACATCAGCATAAACTTATATTTGTTGTTTTTTTTCCCCTTCCTTTTCTATTCTTTTTTACCTTCTTTATTTATGTATATTTTGAAAATGACCGAAATAAATAAACTAAACTAAACTAAATGGCAACTTATTTATGGTCACAAGCTAGCATCTCCTCTCATCTTTTCTTTGCTTTAACCCTCAAGTGACCGAGTTTGGTCATTTATGACCCCAGATGTACATTTTTATGTGCTGTTTTAATATTTCATCTCAGAAAAATGTTTCCTTCGATGAGTTTGTCAAGCTGTCCCTCCAACGAATTTTCATAGATTTTCAGAGGAATTGGCCTATTGCCGTGTCAAAGGCAGCTGAAAGATTTATGGGGTCATTTATGACCCCACAGATAGTTTTGTTGACAATAAAGCACTCCAAGGGGTCATACCTCATTCAAAGCAAATTTTATTATTTTTATTATGATTACATTTTTTAGAGGTAGAAAATGCATACTCTGAGGGGCCACAAACCATCCATCAAATGACATTAATCTGTCTATCAGGCAAATACATCCATGTTTAATCCAAAAATTATTTATAGTTTCATAGTACTCAGCTCAGATGAGATCAAATTTTAGCAATTTTGTCCTTGGACTAATAATGGTGCAGATTTTGGTGCAGATTGCACCATTAGTTTTTTGTGTGAAGTTTGTGACGAACAGACACACACACAAATGAAAATATATCTTCCTTGGCAAGGGTACATACAGCTGCAAACCATGTTATTCTAGTCCTGAGTGGCAAGGTTAGTGAATGCAAATTGACCATTGCCATAAATCTATGACAACACGGTCAAAAAACATCATAAAAGACCCCACAAAACTTTGCATTTTTCTTGGCATTCAAAAAAATGAATCAAAATGCTTAATTTTTAGCATTTGATTATTTACTTATATCTGCCATACATAAATGAAGCTGTCTGGATGTGATGAACATAAAAATAGTCATTAAAAATAAGTATTTTTGCATAAAACACAGCGGGGTCATTTATGACCACACTCAGTCATTTCATTTACTAAAAAAACGCTTGAGGGATAAAATAGTAGCTTGACAATAGTGAATGTGCAGGATTCCCCCATTAATATGGTCGACTTTGCATGTTAATCACCATCAAGGGTGAGAATCTTGTTAGCAATGCATCCATTCGCAATATAAAATGACAGGGAAATGCGTCTGCGGCGAGTTCCATTAATAATCTTCTACACGATTGAGGAAGCAAAATGAGCAAGAAAATAATTGAGAATTGCGGCACAAAACATGGACTGATTACGTTTATCATCATTACCATCAATTAAAAGTGAGAGATACAATTTATTTTTGATTGCTTCTCTCTCAAGTTCAGAAGTAGAATGAGTGTGAACTAGCGTGTTACCACACTTTCACCCCCGTTAGCAGAGTAAATTACGAATAAATTCTTCCTAACACCAATTATCATTTTGAAATGTGATACACAAATTCTATTTATGTTGCAATGACTTTCCGAAGTGTACTTTTGGACTATAAATAATGCAGTGCCTTATAGAAAATTAATACTGAAAACAGATAATTACCCAAAGAAACCAGTAGGCTTGTCCACTCTGCTCATAAAAAGACTTGCCTTCTCGTGCAGATCAGAATAAGAGTCACTGTTTATAATTAGCATCATGACATCACACTGCAACATACGCCCCCCCATGTACTATTGCTAGATTGTGAACAGCACTCACTGGGTAAAATAAATCCATAGACATTAGCTGTGGGAGACTGGTTTGGTACTGGTTTGCTGTGAGGCTGTGGTGTCCCAGTCATTTTTCTTTCTGCTAAGTAATACTTCTTTCTTTTTTCAAAGGGGTCAATTCTGTTTGCCATAACATACATAACGTAACATGACATAAATTTCCATTTGACAAAATAAGTTGTGTGTAATTCCCATTATAAAGCACTGATGGAGACATGTTACACCTTAAAGACCTCAGAAAGAACTGGCCCATTGAAAGCAGCACATGCAGCAGCCAAATTCTGCCACATAAACGTATCCTTTCAGCTACTCGGTGATGAGCCTCACTCTCATGCCAAACCAAAGGATAAGCGCAGGCTGGATGGTGCATGACTGAGATCCAGTCTTTTTTCTTCTATAACTGAAGGCCCATAGGGACAGAGAGGTCACAGGTCACAGTCTACTTCCCTGTTTGACATGCATGTGGTTAAATTCTCACACATCCTTTTCCATTATTGATTAGTCAACCGCATATTGTTTCTGAATGCCTCTAAAAGGAACAGGAACAAAGCACTTCAAAGACAGCCGTTATTTCGGGTTTTTTACGGTTATCTTGGACCTTCCTGGGAGGCTGAGTTTCGACATGGATGCCACTAAAGCAGCCAGTTTACCTTTGTCTGTGATCATCTTGTTCTCAAAACCTTGTATCGCTATCTGCGTTAGCGGTGAAATACGTGTAAAACAAAGTCAAGGACAAATGTTGATTGCACACAGGCTCCTGTTTGTTTGCATATTTCAGTGTTTGCTAAACACATAAGCTCACGGGAATACTTTGGTTAATGGCGCTGACTAATGAAGTAGGGTAAACAAAATAAGTATTGTAGTGATTGTACCTCTCGGGCAACTCACCACAAGATGCACTCACGGATTTCTATGTAGCCAGCAGGGCTGATGTTAAGACACACAAGACTGCTGCCGTGTGAATGCAAAGCAGCTAGCCCTAACACTGAGTGGGGGAAAATACTAATTTATTTAATTTGGAATACAGAGTACTGTGGAGCTGCGATGGATTGACCAACTGTGCAGGTGAGTTACAGCCTGTCTCCCGCCCGATGCTGTGAGGAACTCCAGCCCTCGACAAACCCTCACCAGGAGAAAGGCAGGTTGGATAAAGAATGGATGTTTTAAAGTACAGAATTTTTTTTATTATCATTTACCCTGCAAATAAAGTAATTTATTTACCTTGAAGTAAATTTCATTTACTCAAAGAGGAATTAAATTGCATTATGTAAAACAAATTCCCAGTTCTCTCTTCAAAAATATGTTTTGCCTCTTTGACTACCAAGTGTTGTTAGTAGAACTTGGGGTCACAAATGGAAGTTGACCAAAGGTCAATTTAGCACTGATATTTGGAAATATTTCTTCACCCAAAGAGTAATTTCAATGTAGAATAGCTTGCCTGACCATATTGTTGAGGCAGAGACCTTGGGGGTTTTCAAGAGCAGGCTTTACTTAAAGCTAGATACCATTGAGTCATTCAGTATCTGAAGGGATATATTCACAACAGTATAAAGAAACTGGCGAGCGTAGTTGGGCTGAATGGCCTGTTCTCGCCAGTCATGTTATGTTCTGTTGGACTATAGTTTTGTGTTGAGGTCCAGCCAGGGAGGAGAAAAATGCCAGAGGATAGATGGTTGGTTCTTTGGTCTTTAAAACCCCTTTAAAACCTTCAGAAAACCAATCTCTTCCCAAGGTCACAGGCTGTGATTGGCTGAAGTTTTGAAAATTCTCCTTTATATTTTTGTGTGTGTCTCTTTGTGTCTGCGCGCATTTGCATGTGTGGGGACATGAGAGTTTTCCTTCACACCGAACTTCACACTTCGCTGTGAATCTGTGCATTAGTGACGTGGCTCAGATAAAGTGACTGTTTGGCCTTGAAGTGTTTTGGGTCTAAACAGACTGTGGAAAGTGAAAGAGCCTTACTCTGTAACACACACCTGAGCGCAAAACACACCTTCCACCTGAGACGGGGGAGGGCAGTGGAGAGGTATCAGGACAAAGTGAGTTCTTGTTCCGCCAGCGTGAGTTCTGCTGAGAAATCCTTACAGTCCTGCGTTACCCCATAAAACATACAGACCCATATATGAGTCCGTTAAGTGAAGCTGCTGTTTTCAAATCTGTAGATATTTAAGCCTACTTTAAATTGTGATGGAAATCCCAAGGTTTCCAACAATCCCAGATATGTCCTGCTGAAATACGTAGAATTGCATTTTAAATTCTGTTCAAGATTTAGATATTTTCCATTTCATGTAATGCTGTGGCCATGAAAACATGGCGTCCAGGGTTTGAATATTTCTCTCCATATAAGTATGATGTAGCTTAAACTAGTGAAACTCTGTCACCAGCAGATACAAAGGATGTATGTGACATTGTACTTAAATTTGAAAAAAAAAAACCTTTATGTGACCTGGAACCCATTTAACAGAAACTGAGGTGAGAAATTATAGTCTAAGGGCTCAAAAAATCTGAATGCTAGAACACAATATGTTTTTGAATATTTCACTCAATATAAGTGTGATGTTGCTTCAGTGATACTCTGCAATCAGCTGACAGAGATTATGTTTGTGACATTGTCCTACAGTATTGAAAAATGCTTTTTCTGACACTGAACCCACATAAGGGAGAACTTAAGTGGAAAGTCAGAGTTTAAGGGGTTAGATTAGCCTGTGCTGCTGGAAATTTCACTGACAGACCGTTGATCCTCCAGCACATCGGCTGCGACCATCCAGACAGGCCTAACTGTGGCTCATAACGAGACAGATGCTGCACCTACCACCCGGCACCTACTCACCTCACAGCTGTGAAATGGAAAGACTGCCGTCAGCTGATGCCGTCCATTTCAGCAGACTGATACTGAGAAATGGGACGCTTTTTTTTGTTTTGTCTTTAACAAGGACCCCCCTGACAGCTCCCTGTTCTCTCCCAAATCGTTTACGGCCCTTCAGGAGTTATAGAACATATTGATTTTCTTTGCTGTCATTCTGATAAACAAGCTGAAGACTCCGATGTGACTGCAGGTGAACGTTTATCTGAGCCTGGGGCGCAATTTAGACCATTACCATGCACTGCATGCTGGAATATATCTCAGTTCGGAAGTTGACCAGAGTCATTTACCTGAGAACTGTCTCCCTGAAGGAATATACAATAACTACTAGTAGAAGCCAATTTTAGACAGTAATAAGTAAAAAAAAAAGAAAAAAAGATTTACTTATAATCACAATTAGGTAAATAAAGCACCTCGTTTAGAATGATTTAACATCACGTGGTTCTCGGCGGGATTCGAAAAGATTGTAACCTGAACAGCAACCCTAAATTGGTTACGAAACAGCCACCAGCTTCTATGCTCATCTTTAAAACCTTATTTAAAGCACTGAGACAAAGCTGCAAAGTTGGTGGCCATTCAAACCGTGATGTAAAACAAATTATGGGGGCGGCGATTTTCAACTGTCACCAGGCCTATTCCCTACACTGAGTACAAATTCAAAACAACATGCTCTGACAGGGTAAATATGTGCTAACGCAAAGTTACACTCAATCAAGCTTTCAAAAATGGTAAAAAGAAGACTCATTTGAGGTTTGAATCTTGTAATTATTTTAATTTGTTTTGTTTGTGTGGGTATATTGACCCGCTAATAAGCACCAGTCGAGGGAGATGCTAATGAATCATAATTCATGTTTTTTTTTGGCATCTATATTTTATATATAGTTGTTTCTTCAAAATAAATTCAAAATAATGTCAATCATTGATTTGTCTGTATTTTCCCAATACATGGGAAAAAATTATGTTGTGATAATTGTCAGTTATAAACGAAACTTTTTTAGTATGTACAATGCAGTGTGTTTAACATACTACACCATAGCCTAAATCGTAAAGGATATATTTGATTGCTTTATGACAGCCAAGTAAATTGTAATAAATAATTACGCACTTAAAAAAATCACTCTAACTATTGCTCAGATACCACCTCTGAGACATTGTTGCATTGTGTGCGCATCCCTTTTATCGAGTGCAACACACTCAGGGCATTGCAGTCTCATGCTGGGCGATTTGCGATTCAGCGATAACCCCATTAGCATGAGCTATAAAGGCCTTTACTTCCAATCACTTAAAAACAAAAATTCAGTTTCTCCTGTGAAAGGCCTCCTTGTTTCCTCTGCTTTATTCTCTGTTAAAAAGGTACAGGACGTTTCACACTCCTTGTGTATTTTGTGGTGGTTAGCATTTGTATTTGGTCGAAAAAGGGGCCCTCCCTTTGATTATACTGCACGGTTCCACCAAGTATTGTTTGAATTAACCAAGATTAAGGACCGATAATTCTGACGCCAGTCTTGTTTAAGACTGAGCAGTACACACACAAACCCCTCCCATCCATTACCATAGAGGTGCACGACACACACGAGTCCTGAATGGGATTCTGGATTGTGCTTTTCACGTTGGCAAGTGTAAATTATGGAAAATCATCTTAGAGTGATCCGAGTATGTTGTGTGGGATGAGGTATTGTGCACTTGAAAATAATGCTTGTTAGTCGGAGTCACAAACTGTATATTCAGTCTCTGATGCTGCCAGCCCCAGTACAAACTCACACTCATTATTTCAGGAGCTTTACAGTTTTGGACTCACTTCAATTGAAATATTTTCCTGTTCAGCATTAGCTTACCTGCTGAGGGATGGGAGACTGATTCTTTCTCTTTAATCGCACAGCTCCACTGAATAAAATATCATGCGCTCATTCCTGCGTTGTTCATGGATGTCATTTAAGTCCTTTGTTGACAGGAGTGTGGAGAGTTATTAAGTCTGACACATAAGTATGAAATCTGCCCTTCAAATTGAAAACTGAAATGTAATGTACTGCATTATTCCCCTGCAGAGAAGTTCGTGCGTAGATTGTACCATTTAGACGATGAATCCATTATTAATTTTCATTTTTCATTGAGGACATGCATAATTGAAAAATAGCATGCATCTCAAAAATGTAACTTGGTTGCGTATATATTCCTCATGCCCTGGCAGGATATATTGAGTTCACATATTAAAAAATGCAATTGCATTTTAATCACTTTATAATTAAGGCTGCATATGCGATATTTGCAGCGGTTTCTCATTTGTGTTTCAGGCATGGAAACATTTAACTTAGGATTCAAGTGTGCTGTCATTGTATGGAAATAAATTACACAATTTTATTAACTTTTCCACACTTTCAGTTAATGATCTTTTTTCTCCTTGTGAGCAGAGGCTTAGTTTATGCAGCTCTGTTACTCTTCTTTTTTTTTTTTTTAATTTGGCATCTCCATTCCCACCCGAATCTGGATTGCCCGATTGGTGAACTATGTTCAAGTCTGGCTCGTATGCGACCCCTTGCTGCCAACTCAGAAGAGTGTAGACAAATCGTGGCCAAAGCACGCGCCTGTCAGCCACCGCTTCTTATACTCTTATTGGATGAATCTTCGCAAGTTCAGAATGAGGGCGGAGGATACCCGGACATGAACAGGCTTAGAATCTTCCTGACGAGCGCCTGTCTGGCCAACAGGAGGCGCTTGAGCAACGAACAAGGCAACTGTTATATTCCCTTCCTAGCAGTCCCTTCCCAATTTGCAACCCTGTAGCACTATGGCCAATTGTGCGCTACGCTGAAAAGCTGCCGACCACTGCCGGCTGGTACAAAGCGGGGCTCGAACCTGCGACGTGATAGTCACTTCTGCTGCGCAATGTTTTACTGAGTGAGCTATCCAGCAGCCCGCCATTGTGTTAATCTTTAGCATATATTAACTCTCTATATTTTACAAGCCTCTCAACGTAGTTTTCATTAAGTACAGAGCCACTATGCATCAGCAGTAAGAAGCCAAGTGCAAAAAAATCAAGGTTCCTCGTAAGTGGCATTTATCAACACAATAGAGAGGAAAATGAAGAACATTCTAGTGTTTCTAAAAAAGAATGACATAAGCTAGAATCAAATGTTTTTCCTTTTTTTGTTTTTTTCCCCCTAAGCCTATACGCTTTGTTCTTTCTGTTTACATAATAATAGAACCGGATATTTTTGGGGTGTTGAAAGATCAGTGAATATTATCAAAAACGCTGGCAGTGTTTAGCTACTTTAAAAAAAGAGAGCAAAGAAATGGTGAACATATTGTGCTTGGATGAAGTCAAAATAAATTCATCACCTCTCTTTACTATTTGAGCACTTTCAGCGGATCGGAGCCGATTCCAGCCTACAAGCGTCGTCACCACGCAGACCCAGGTGAGCTCTGTCGAGTGATTTGCCCCCAGTTACTCACGGCACCCCGCAGTGCTTTGATTTCTATCCAAAGACAGGAAGACATCTCACTTAGAGGGCATTCAAAAGTTCTGAAACTTTATTACCTTCAGTCAAATTCACACACTTTCATCACTGTCAGTTATGTGTTCCAGCATCCTTGAGAAGGGTTGTGTAACAGAGTCTATTGTTTACCTTTTCTTACAATGAAGATACCAAACTGAGTGTCTGAATATTCCCAGAGCACCACTACAAAGCTCCCTGTCTTGCACACTCCACTTCCTGTTTCAACATGAAATATAAAGGAGGTAATATTTGTTACATTTTAAATGCTTCCCCTTTCAATTCTGCTTCCCCTGAAAGCCTCTGGCTCTCATTCACAAAGGTTCCAACAGCAGGAGCTCAAACAAAGTAGCCAGATTTCCAATTTACAGTTGTTCTTGTCTAGACAGTGTTTCCAATTGGACAAACCAATGTCCAGTCCACCCGATTGAAAGAAATATATGTTTACTTAATTTGTGACTAGTAAAGTACTTAATTTGCGTCAGATTGCACAGAGGTGCACTGCTTGTGTGGGTTTCCTCTGGGTACTACAGTTTCCCCTGTCAGTACAGAGACATGTCTGTTAGGCTAACGGGAGTTATGTGAATGTGATGGACAGGCAAACCGTCCAGTGAGCATCTCTGCCTCTAACCCAATGGATGCCTCCAGTCCCACAAACCTGACCAGGTGCTGGTTAGATGCGTAAATTTCTTTGTCAACCACCGTACGGTCTGTAAACTTCATGAGGACGATGGCAGGAATAACCCCACCTGCGCGACATGAGATCATCCCAGTCCATAATGCCTGTGGATCCTCAAGCTGTGTTTGCTGCCCAGTTTTGGCAAATTCAAAATCCTGCAAACTTAAGAGATAATCTGGGATGGGCGCTTAGCCAGACATTTAATCTTGACTTTATACCAGTGAAAGCATTGAAGACTGACTCCAGATCAGAACTCCAGCCCAGAGGATCTGTGTCTCTGGACCTTTGTGTTGAGCAGTGAGAGGAGGAAAGTGGCTCTTTACTCTGAGTCTGAAGCAGGGGAATTATTATGGGTCTGCAGTAATAACTGTGCTGTGAGCCGCTTTAGCAACTGTGACCTTCTCCAGTCGACTGGCCCCAGCCAAACTCCTATTGGCAATGACAGCGATAACATCATCTTCCTGGAGGGAGGTGAGAATCACCAGCCGTGCTGCTACAGCACTAGAGTGAAAGAGCCAATCATACAAACAAGATTAACCACCTGATCCACTGATTCCACCGCCATTCATGGGGTTCTGTTTTGGGATTGGTTTCATCTTATAAATCCTCCTTTGGAAGGCTGTATGATGGCATATATTTCACTGTGGCCCCCTAGTGGTCGGGAGTCCAGCATCTCAAACAGCCACAAATAATTCTGAGTGAATGTTTGGATGGAGTCCATGTGGGCTGATTTTCCTTCTATTCTGTTGCTCAGGGCAACACGAGCTTGAGAAGCCGGCAAGATATTGGCCCTCAATACAGGGCCTCCAATACTGGACCTCCAATACGAGCAAATAAAATATTTCTACACACATTTTAAGATATGGCATATATTAATAAAATAATTCAATTTTTCTCAGATTTATTAATGTTCATTTGAATATACTGTATGTCCTACTGACACCAATGATGATAAGATAATTAAGTATATCACTTTTTTTTTACATAATTGATGTGACATGGGTGACACATACTATTTGTGAAAATGTTTTTGTTATGACTTGAAAATCACAACAAAGAAAACCAGCAATGACAACTTAAACAAATTTATTCTTCACTGATTGGGTGCAAAAATTTCTACAAATAATCCACTGTGAAATCTGATAATAACTCTCTAATGCCACTATGTAACTCTCATGCCAAAACAAAAACTCTCTCTTCTACTGAGCAAAATCTCAGCATTTATATCAGTGGTTCCCAAACTTTTTGTCCCCAAGGCACACGTTAAAGGACAAGTGAAAATCTCAAGGTACAGCTATTGTGCCAAATAGCCTTTATAACACGTGTTATCACTCATATCATGTAAAATATCTGTAAATGTGCATAATTATTTACTAATGTCAAATAAAATGTGACAAGACAACTATATTACTCATGAAATATTTATTCACGAAATATTTCAAGAATTAATTTGAAACTTCATCAAATTAGGCATCATCAAAGCAGCAACACACCCATTTAAACCAGAGAGGTCACAAAATTAAAAACGAGGCAAAGTAAACTCAGCAGAAATTAAGCACAGAACTGTCAATGCAAGGAAGCTGCTCTGTCCATGGTTCTGAACTACAAATTATAAATGTAAAATTTTGTCTCAGCATTGAAACGTGTGCTGTTGTAAATATTTTGCCCACTTACAAATTAGTGAGACAAATGTGCCTGTCAGGGCGCGCATATTTTTTTCAATCCTTGGTGGCACTGAGGAGAGGACCACTCACAAGTCCTGTTCAACAGAGAGCTGTGACCTCCTGCTGTTCTTCATGTAAAGCAGAGTAGAGAACCAAACTCACACAGGTAGATAGTGGGGAAAAGAAGTTGCTCAATTGCGTGGCGGGAGACGTTTGGGTCCTCTGGTGCAGAAGCCAACCAAAACTAATCCAGAGGGAGCTCACTAAAGTTGAGTTTCAGTGTGCGGTCCATGCGGAGCTCTGCGCACTCCTCTCTCTCTTTCATAGTGAGCTTTTCTGTTGAGGATTCCTGGTTGAATGGGTCTCGGATTCAGTCCTAGTCCTCGATGTCAGCCACATGTGGAAAATAGCGCTCAAACCTCTCTTTTAAGGTCTAAAGGTGTTCGGCATATACAGCTCGCTCCCTAGCCACCTATGGCACAGCAGACGCCAGTGGGAACATGTCCATGGAGCTCCGTTCCAAAGCCTCGCGCCACAGGATAAGTTTGTCCATAAACCCGCCTCTCGCGGATGAGAGGCACACCGCTTCTCATCCACAAGCTTGTCCTTATGTGGGACAGCGTGTTCACATGAAAATTCCAAAAGCTCTTCCTGAAGCTCATAAAGATGGGATAGGACTTCCCCCAGGACAGCTAATGTACCTTGGTGTGGAAGATCAGGCTTTGGTGGTCGGCTCCCATCTCGGCGCTCAACTGGGAGAAGATGCAAGATTTCAGGGGCCTTGATTTGATGTAATTCATCATCTGCACAGCCTGATCCAGCACCTCAGTCAGCTCGGGGGGACATGGTTTTGGCAGCTAATGCCTCTCGATGCAAAATGCAGTGGTTTGTCACAAAATGTGGGTTTTGTGCTTTTACCTCAGCAATAAATCCTTTCACTCTCCCCATCATGCATGGCGCACCATCTGTGCAAAGACTGATCCACATATTCCAGGTCAGATCGTTCTCTTTTAAACAGTCATTAGTTACCCTGAATATGTCTTCTCCCATTGTATGGCTTTCCATTTCTTTGCAGAAGAAAAAATTGTCTTTGAAAGAGTCATCATCAACATATCTGACGTTTGCCAGAAGTTGGGCTGCCCCACGAATGTCAGTAGATTTGTCTATTTAGAGGAAAAATCAGCCGCTCGCCTGCAGTTTCTCTGTCAAATGTTGCTCAATGTCTGCTGACATGTTGTCAATTCTTCTTTTGATTGTATTATTAGACGATGGCACTTTGGATAGCTCATTTGCGGCATCTGGACCCAGCATGACACCTGCAATTTTTTTGCAAGTGGGGAGGATGAGTGTCTCCGCTATTGTTTGAGGTTTCTTTTACTTTGGTATAAGCTCCGCTAGCATGTAAATGCCTCTGTATTATGAAATGAGTGCATGATCATGAGGTTATTTTGACTGTCTTGCCAATGAGGTAAGTGAATTTCACTTGACAAGTGAAATTTACTTACCCCATTGGCAAGGTAGTAAAATTACCTAAAATCAAGGACAAATTTCTTGTCTTACTAAGAAAATGGTGATAGAAATAAGTGTTTTAAGTCTTAAAATAAGTAAATTTCCCTTTCTTGAAAATCACTTTTTGCAGTGTAGGATTTATATAACCTAGGAACATTCTGCAAAGATTGACAGGAGTCCTGCCCCCTCCAGGCAAGAAGCACTAGTCTATTTCATCACAAACCTATAGTATGGCATCAGATCATGTTTTTCTACAGACACACCACCAGAGGGTGCTAAGTGATGAACAAAATAAACAAATAGCTGACCAGTACGGCAACACAAATAGTATGTAACAAATCTCCATTTACAAATGATATACAGTACTTTATATAAAATACTCATTCATAACAATTTATTTTCAAATTTATTCATTTCATTTCTCTTAGTACAAAAGTACATGTTTCTGCATGACATAACACACTACTGTTTATATTCCTGAAGGGAGTTAGATGAATTGTCAGAGTTAAGATGTAGATCACACTTCCCATTGAAACCTCATGGTGTTTCATTCATTACAGGTCTGTCCACTCACAGATATATGAGTTCATTTGTCTGTACATGTGTGTCTATGTAGTTGTCTGTTAGTATGCACAAATGAGCACGGGTTTATAGAAGTGAAGGGTACAAGTGCTTACGTCTGTGTGTGTGTGTGTGTGTGTGCGTGCGTGGGTGTGTGCGTGCGTGCGTGTGTGTGTATTTTCCTGCGTATTTTAGCCTTTCTCCTCCACTGCGCTGACTCTGCCGTCTCTGATCTATGACCTGCTGTTTACTGGCCACAGAGCACTTCTCTGATTCAGAAGCGCTTGCTGCAGCAGTGATGTATCTGACTAATGGGACTGAATCTCCCTGGGCCGGGGAGCGGCTCTCATATTTCTGCAGTTCTGAGGGATTGTCTCTGTGAGGCCGAGGAAGCAGGAGGGCCTGGGGGTGAAGTATGGCCACGGCGGTGATTTGGATCACGAGAGGTTCGGCCTGCGTCGGTTATATTAGCGCTCTGGCTCTATGTCTCCTCGCATGATTGATATCTGTCATGTACACCAGGGTTTCCGGAATTTAAAAAAAAAAAAAAACTTGGAGCTGAATCGGCGGAGATGAAATGTGTGCGGCAGGATCATTGAGCTCCTGACCTGTTGGACGGGGGAATGTAATTAAACATCATGCACAGACTCCAGCTCTTTCTCTTCTATTTATTTCCTGTGGGATTTTCTCAAATGTTTCCTGTTTCGTTTTGCTTGATGAAGTTAGCATTGTTTTCCACTGTTCTGACGACTCGTCTGCGGTGATAAAAAGGCTGAAGTGTGTTTCTCTTCTTAATGCTGGTTTTTTAAAGCACATTTCTGTGTCTCAGCCATCTGCTGCAGCAGCGTCAGCAGAAGATAATGTTTCAGACTCTCTGTTTTACACATAAGATGCTCCATCAAAGGTTTTTACTACAAAAAAGTTTTTATTTTGTAAGCTTGAGCAAGAAGTTCTCGCAGTAATGTTGCCCTGTACACTTCTTCAATCATAATGTTATGTGTTCATGCTTGATATAGCAGCTGTTATATTGCTCAAATAGTATTATATAAGTAAAGCAGCATATATGAGCTCCTTAGAACAAGTGTAGTCCAACTCTTTTTTAAAATTTTGGACCACGATAGCACTGAACTCTTCATGTGTTCTTGAAGTGAGGAACATGAGCCCCACCCATCATATCGTACTAGAACTACACTGAGATAATCCATTATTGCACTAAACATACTGGACACTTTTTGGACTGGAACATAACAGAAGAAAATCAAGTTTGTGTCAGTGTTGAGATCCCTGTTTTTGCAGAGGGAAACTGAGATTACAACTGCTGTGTGAAGGATTGTAAAACTCTGCATCGTTCAACATTTTTCTGATATGGGATGGATCATGTATTGCAAGTAATTTAATGCTGGTTTTGGCCATTTTTCATGATTCTGAAACTTCAGATAATTTATCCTGTTGACACAGGAAGGTGAAATAAAAAACAGAAACTCCAAACCAAGAGAAAGAGAGTAATTAACCGGAGCTGACAGCCCATCTTACACTGCTGCCTCCATCTGAAATTAATTGCTGCCTTGTCACATCTGCCCAAAAATGTCTTTAACTCACTGTTAACACACGCATGGTTTCACAAGGGTTACAGGAAGTTAATATCAATTCCCTGCAATCAGCCAGGAGTTTAGTTTGAATCAGGGCATTATTTTCTCTCCAAAATGAACAATATTTATTCTCCAATCATTGTTTCCTCCAATGAATGAGCAGCTTTTTGTTGACCAGAGGTCCTCCGTATTTAGAGTTTCCAAATGAGAGCGTTAATTGATTTTAATAATTCTGTTTTGCTGCATACAGAAGAGGTGATCTAATAATTAATCAAAAGAGGGCTGAAACAGCTCGTCTGAGGCTAAAACAATGGAACTCGCCGGGGAAAACAAACTGCAGTCAAGACCGAAGGTGAGAGGCTCAAAGTAAACAATTAAAAAGTTCTGTTTTTCTTGACTAAACTCATCTAAACTTTCCTTGGACAGAAATGAACATTGCAAACTACAGTACGAATAGGAGTTGAATCTGTGCTCCCAAGACATTTTAAAATATCGTCCTCTGGTGGAGAATAGTACTGTAGACTTCCTTCTTGGTGTACAGTTAAGCATGTTTATTCTGAAGAGCAGAGTTTGCAGTGAGCCTGTAGTCATGTATTCATATGAGACAGTCTCCTCTGCACCGTGACAAGCCGTTGATAAGTAATTCACTGCTCGTTTTCGTTTTCATCGTTTTGCACACACTTAAATATCACCGATATGTCCTCAGCTTTTCCGAGACGTGTGTTGGGCGGGAGATAAGAGTGCAATTTATTGTCACCAAAACTCTTCAAAATCAAAAAACTCAAGGCGCGTATCAGTTATTGCATTGTTCCTGCTCTTTTATTCATTTCCTCGACTTAAAAGCTTTTCTAAAAAAAGAAATAACTTTAAAAAATAAACAGAGATGAAAAATCTATGTAGCAAAAATATTCCTTTACAAACCTCTTTTATGCAAAGCAATTGGAAACATTGGGTGTTTGTAACATTTAATTATTCAGATAATGATGTTACGGCTCCAATTTGTTATGATATATCGGAACAGCAAGGGATGACAGACAAAATTTAAAAACTTAAACAGATTTTATTAAACAAAGCACTGACCAAGATTGAAATGACAAAAATGAGATAGTTACAGTCCCTTGAGATGGGATTGTTTTGTTGCAATGTCTTGGGACAGGGAAATGCTCCAACAGAGGCAAAAATCCACAAAAAGCTTCACAGGTCTTGAAAAGAGTGACAGGTCTGGTCAAATGTATCCTTCCACAATTTCTCCTTGCAATTTCTCTAACTACTTTCCTTTCTCGATTTTTCTCCTTATATACTCTTTTCCAGCCCCCTCCCACCTTCCAGACTTTTTTCAATTCTCTGGGACTTTCCCCTCTGAGGCATGCCCAGGACATGCCCAAAAAACTGGGCTTAACAAAAAAAAAATGTCAATACTGCCATCTAGTGGCTATTTTTTTCCACATTACAATGGAACACAGCTAGGAAATGACGAGTCACTAAACTTGTAGCATGAATGAATGTACAACACTTGCACATTTATAAATATCCAAACCTGCTGCTGAGGGGTAACACCACAGCACAGCCCATTTAACTGCTCATACCACAGATCTCATCAGCAGAACAGTGTACATCAAGTTTTTCTAGTGGAGCAAAGTAAAAACTGAGATTGTTCGCTAGCCAGAAATATCCACTGAAGCACAAAAACAATATGAGAGACGGAAAAATCCACAAAAAAAGTCTGAGTTTGCAAAAAAAGTGTTTTCATACTTTGGCATCATAATCTCTGAGTGGGGATGCTTATATTAAATAAGCTGAATCTTCGTAGACTTCTATATATACACATCTCAATTACAGCAATAAAAGGGACAGTATGGAAGCTGTATTTCTCCTGTATTAAATTAAAATTAAATCAAATTATTATGATTATGATGATGATGACGATCACTATTATTATTATTATTATTATTATTATATACCCTATTCGTTCCGGGGGATATTATGTTTTTGGTCCGACCGCCGTCGCTGCACTACGTGTTAACGCGATAACTTCAGTAATATTTCAATTACAAATGCCAAATTTTGCACATAAGTAAGTATCATAAAGAGGAAGAACTGATTCGATTTTGGACAACTTACGGTCTCTAGATTGGCCACCAGGGGCCAAAAACTGATTTACATGTTAACGTGATAATTGCAGTAATATTTCAATTACAAATTCCAAGTTTTGCACATTAATATCATAAAGAGGAAGAACTGATTCGATTTTGGACAATTTACAATTTCTAGATTGGCCACCAGGGGCCAAAAACTGGAAAAATCACTCTTTTTATCATATCTCTGGAAATATTTGACTGATTGACCTCAAATCAAGTGCAAATGAAAGGTCATAACCTGAGGATCTGTCCCACGATGACATTATACCTGTTTGGTTCAAAATGTTGCCACCAGGTGGCGCTTTTTGATGGAAAATTTCCATTTTGGCCATATCTTCTGAACCATTTGACCGATTGACCTGAAATTAAGTTCAAATGAAAGTCTATTCAAGGTCTATTCAAGGATTTGGGAATTGGATGATTGGGGGCGTTCGGGGATATACCCCCAGCCGTCGCCTCCAGCGGCATAAGCCTAGTTTTCTTTTTTGCAAATAATAGAAATAGTTGATATTGATGACGGCTTACAGCTGAAATGCATTTGATTGTCTGTTTGCCCATATTTATATTAAAAAAAAAGAAACTTTATCTGTGAGCGCTGGTGACTTTTCTCTTCCATTTTCAGTTCTGCCAGGCACCGATGCTGCCTCATGACTTGGAGACGTGTTTGCTGCGATATCCTGTCAGAATCTCCAGAGGTAAAAATGTTGCTGCAGAAATGGCAACGGAGCAGCGCCCTGGTGAGCTGGAGGAGGCGAGGGCTCTGGAGGTCAGGGCGAGGTCAATAGGACTGGAGGAAGATGAGGAAGATGATGAGTTGGAGACAGAAGCAGGGGAGCTACAGGCCGAGGGAAAGGAGGATCTGGTCCGAGTTTCCTTGTTAGCTGGGACGTTGAGCTATGCCCTGAGTGCGCCTTGCTCCTGCTAACGTAAAAATACCAAAACTTCCTCAGCCAATCCTCTGGCACACGAGATACCGTGCCATTGACGATGGTTTTGGTGCAGTGCAGGCTTTCACAATAATCAGAATCAACTACAGACCTAATCTTTTAACTCTTCTTCTTCATGGAATAATGACGCTGAGGCACATATTAACTGTTTTCTAATTATTTTTTTATCTTAAAATGGGGTGACTGTCATTTTAAATATAACAAGTGAAAAATCCCCAATCATGCTTTTTCTGTTGGTGATTATAGAAATGATCACATTTCAAAAATCAAGTTTTACAAAAAAAACAACACATCTATGACACTTAGCACTGCACCTCTCCGTACGTTAGAAATCATGAGTGGCAAATTTGAAAAGAATCCATTGACTAATATTTGAGATATCAACCAGACAAATTGACATCGAACCCATTTGAAAATGGGAAAATGGGAAAAGTCCAAAAAAATAAAAACGGCGATTTTCTTTGAAAAATCATTCCAGGTGACCGAAACTCTGCACTGCACCTCTCCCTGCGGTAGAGAGTATGAGTGCCAAATTTGAAAAGAATCCAATGAATAATATTTGACATATTTATCGGACAAATAATGTCTTCGGATGAAATGACGGACAGACGGACGGAATTCTTGGTATATAACCATATACCTCCAACATTTCGTCATCGGGGGTCTAAAAATAGCTGTCAATCATAGAAAATACTGCAATTGCTTGATCATTCAGTTGATAAGCAACGCTAATTCTGAATAAGTTGCCACATCATTGAAAATGCTAATGAAAAAAAAGAAATCATAAATTAAAATTAAATGTGACAGCTTGAACTAACCTCATGTTATTTTTTACTATTTCTTTGTCCCCAGTGTGTACTGATCGTGCTGGAGTGCAGGTCGATGAGAGCTAAAACATTTCTCAATATGATGCAGTTAAATGCAGTTTTAAAAACAGTCAAAAGTGCAAAAGTTTTCTGAATGAGTAAGGATCTATAGCCGACGTAAGATGATTTTTGAAGGATTAATGATTGCTTATCTCTTGAGTACACACAGGATTTATATCAGCATCACAGTTTAAGACCCATTGTGATCACACTCATAAAACAAATTTGTGAATTGCTTCATCAAGTTTCTAATTGCCAACAAAAATGTGATCATAATGAGCTTTTAATCTAATTTACAGCCATCGCTTTATGAAAATTGGTTTCATTTCAAAGAAGCAAATATGCATTTCTAAAAGTAGTGATAAGTCTGTGGCAGGAATCTTGTCAAAGAGCAAAAATGTTTGCACTGATGATCCTGAAAATGTCAATCAGTGAAAAGGATGGGAGACAGCTGGCCCGCAGCATATTCTCCGTTTCATTTTCCAAGTACATCTTCCACCAAAGTAAATATTTCCCAGAAAATCATTACCAATGGTGCTTGATTTATCTGGGGAAATTGGTCATAATTCTCTGGAGGAAATTGCAGATAATTTCCCAGAGAACTGCGCATGGTAAAAAAAGCCCTATTTCAAGTCGGGAGGCATACTTTTATAGAATGAATAATAATAATGTTAATGATCTGCCATTTCTTTAGCTTATTTCTACACTTTCAGTGATCTGAATACACTTGAGGGAGTAGCAGGGAGGTGACTTATTCCCATCTTCCAAAGGCTTTAGACCACAACACTGATGAGAAGGATCAGAGATGATTTTGTCAATGACGCCCGAGGATGAGGAGATGGAGGAAGAGCTTAATCAAGCCATTGGACTATTATGCTATGCAACCCCAAAGTAGGAAAAATTGGAACAGAATTGTAAATTCAAATTAACCCCTTAAGTCCTTGTTACAACCCCCACAGGCCTAGGGGTGCAGGGGGGGTAGGTAACTGGATGTTAAAAATTTGGTAAGAACCGGGAGATGTTTAGGATGTAGTGATTGAGTAGAAATAATAATACAAGGGGGACAAAGTAGCAACTCGGTGCACAACAGTTTACTGTGGTGTAAGATAGACCTAAGAAAACAGGACAAATAAGACAATACAGACTCTCACAACCAAGGTCAAGGGACGCTGGATGTTGCCAAAAGAAACAGCAAAAACAAACTAGCTAAGATAGACCAATCTAACCTAGTGCATCAAGTACACAAAACAAAATCCTACCTACACTAACTAGCATATAAGTACAGTGGTTGGCAACCACCCCTAAAGGCTAGTGGGTCTATACATTGCAAATCCTACGGGCAGATGTACAGGAGCCCCCAGTCTTACCTGCCCCAGGACCTGGAGGTGAACACAAAGCAAACAAAATACAGTCAAATGAATAAGGGGTAACAAAGACAAAATGAAGATACAGGCAGTTCGCACTAACACAATAAAATCAAAACAAGGCAAAACTGCAGAATAGCAAACAATTCAGGATTTTAAACACTGTGGTAGATCCAGGTTGGTTGACTGTTGGATGACATGGAAGCTTTGGATTGGTTGAAGTGGAACTGGGAAGACTGTGGTTGGTGGAGGCGGGACTTGGATGATGAAGATTGACAGGTGGCACACAAATGAAGATGGTGGCAGATAAGGGCAAGCAAGTCAGACATACATAGCACGTAACAGTCCTGAGCCTCTTTTTTCGAAAATGGCAATCCCAAAATGAAATGAGTATATCTCTGCAATTATTTGGTCCATTTGAATAATCTTGGTATCATAATAAAGGTAAAACCATTTGGGATTTCTGCCATGGTGTAAAAATCTGTATATATGTCACTGAGTCAGAGTAAATTCAGATGGAACACAGTATAATTCAAAGACCTCATTTTGCACCTAACAAAGTCTTACTTCTATCCCTTGTGAACTTAATTAGTTGCCGTCTGAAAAAAAAAAAGAATTACAGCACAAAATCTTACCATTTTCTCTGCCAAAGTTTATTCTAATCAAGTAAATCAGAACAAAATTAGAGAGGAATGTCTAGGTGGCTTCTCCAAATTGGCAATTCAGGCACCTTGTGTGCCAAATCAGATTTCTCTGATATTAAACAGTAAAAGTCATCTAATTTCACTTATATGTCACTGCAGGCGTACATTCCATCCAAATACAACCAGTTTTTTATTTTTAGTATTTTTATCCCCTGCCAACAAGAAGTGTGAGGGGGATATAGGTTTGACCTCCGTCCGTCCGTCCATGCGTGTGTGCGTCCGTCTGAGAGAAAGGGGACAACTTTTCTCAGAAACTATTACAGATAGGACAACCAAATTTGGTGTGTAGCTTTAGACCATAAAGGTCTAGATGGAGTTTGAAAATAAGAAGCACACGATTGGCGGGGGATGTTGTCGACTTATTTTTTATTATTATTATTTCTGCCAGTCCTATAGCTTGTACAGTTCCCCTTCAAAGACAATAAATACAAAGAAAATGAAGTTTGGCTCCACTGGAGCAGATTTATTTCAAAAAAGCTAATTAGTAAGAGAATGAATACATAAGGGTTAAAAGTCAAAAGAATAAAAACCGCAGCAGTTATTTATACAAGCAAAATGCTACTATTGTTTTACTAAAGCACACTGGACAGGGATCAAATCCTGGGTTGCCTGACTTGTAGCCCGACGCCTTAACCACTAGGCTATACCAGTTGACGGCAATGCTCAAATTTTCTCAAATTGCCCATATGAATAATGAGTCAAAAAAACAAGTCACTCGCCTTGTTTGTCCTGTTGTGCCCCCAGTATTCACACAATTCTGTCAGAAAACGACTTTGAAAATGACAGTTGAATATTTAGCAGGTAATTATACCGAAAATACCACAAACAAAGCTGTTAAGCATTTATATTGTCGCGCTATTTAAGTACATTCGAATGGCCTATGGACTTGGTTTGACGCACTGGGAATGCAAGGCTCTATCTCAGGCTTGCTTTGTGCGTTAAAGGTGCTACGGGGCTCTTTGGAAACGTCGGAAGCCATCGAATCAAATGGTTATCGGCAAAGTCTTACTGACACCATTTCATGCTGATCACAGAGAGGAGGAAAATACAATGCAAGCAAGCTGAATGCTGAGGAACCTGCGGCCATTAGCAATTGCTTTATTATAATTTCACTGGATAATCCATTGTAAGCTCGGCAGAAGATATTATAATTCATGTTCAGTCAGAATCTTTATTATGAGTAGCTGTCTAGCCAACAAGACGCACCTAGAGGAACTCTAATCTACAAAACCCTTTCCAGCAGGCCTTTCACGATTTGCATCCCTGTAGCACATTGGCCAATTGTGCGCTACTTCTGAAAAGAGCTGCCGACCACTGTTGGTTGATACAAGGCGGGGATTAAAACCTATATGTTTATATCGGTTCTTTCCTTGTGGGAATTTAAGAATCCTTGTTATTTCATCCCTGTCGGAAAAAGTCTGGGACCTTTAGTTGCTATACAAGCATGTCAGATAAAAGATAAGTGTTTGTTCATTAATTTAATCATTATTTTATCATTAATCATTAATTTCTAAAAGAAATGTAGACTTTGTCATCAAATTCATTAACCACAGTGAAATGCTCAAATAGATGTGGGGATGAAAATGACTTTTGAAAGGCATGAAAAAGTACATTCTTCTGTGTACTTGTTTGCTATTTTTGTTTTATTTTGCTACATTGAGACGAAGGACCTCTGAGCCATATTCATCTAGATCCTGCATTACAGACAAGATAGAAAACATTGCATTTGGTGGATGCAACAGTGAAGTGTATAACCTTCCAGTGGATGTGTATGAGCTGTAATGATGTGAATCCAATTTAACCTAATCTGGCAGTGACTTTAACTTGAAAAAATGCTTAATTTATGAAATAAACATAATCAAATCATTTTGTTTTTATACATTTCCTTCTCTTCCACAATACACTACTCAATCTTCATAGAATGGAAATTAGGATGGTAAAGAAAGAATTGATGACCTTATTATTGTTAATGTTTCAGGAGAAAAATGTAAAAAATAGTATTAGACATTTGTGTTGATATCATAGCTTTTTGTCTCCTCTCACTTGCCATAGTTAATAATGACTGGTTTTCACATAACATGCCGTTGTCACTTGTCAACATTTATTAAGGATCAAATGTGAATCAATAACAGAATTCCAAAAAATTAAAACGGAAAAAACGGAATTTGGGGGGGAAAAAAACGGAATTTGGATAAAAAATAATATGGATTTCATAGGGCCCTAGGAGTGGAGTGAGTGAGCGACATGATGTACAGAATGAACCACTGGCTCTTAGCATCAGTCGACCTCTGCCAGCATGTAGCCCATTTGAAAGTACAAATACCCAAATAGCTTTGAAACAAGGCTGAGCAATTCATTTGTTTTACTACATTTTTGTATTCAGCATAAAATATTATTCAGGCCGACTTTTATTTTAAAATAAATATGTTTATGAGTAATTCTATTGCTGGTTGATTATCTTTTCACCCTTCAGATGGCACAGATGGTCTCCCCCGCATCATTGCTGTTTATCTCATGGAAATACAATTTAAATCAAAAGTTACTGAATCGAATCTTGGTTTGCAGAATGGAATCAAATTGTATCTTTGGATAAAATAAATCATCGTCCTTTAATCGCATTGCCAACTACTTCATCATAATCAAATCGAATCACTATGACGCAAAAGATTCACACCCCTAAAACTATCAAAGGTAAGAAATTTCTTTGCTCATCTCTGTAAACTGTAAAGTGTATGCCTGCTGTTCTTTGAGTGCGGTGTCGGTTTAAAATGACAGGGCTCATATCGTTGGATTCTGTGGACTTTCCTCTTTCATTTGAGGTATCGTCTGTATGGATAGCGCAAATTCAGGAGAAATTCTAGTGATCCAGCGCTAATATGATTTGATCCTATGTTTTTCTGCACGCTTATTTACTTGCTTGGTGCTTGAAGTGTGTTCGGTTAAGGTAAAAATGGTCCACATGAGCTTTTGGCCGAGTTTCTTTGCGAAATGTGGATATGCCGATTTGGAAACAAACTGTATTAAATATGCGTAACCACCGCCCCCCCGGCACCACGGTGTAGGGCTTAAGGGGTTAATAAACAAGAGCATTTTTTCTTGTCCTAAAACATGAACACCTGCAGAATGTTTGATTTAAATCCCACCATGGATTTTAAATTTAAATTAAAATTTAAAATTTAAATTTACACGTGATATACCCCAGATGAACCCCCATTTGTGACGACCCGACTCAGTAAGTTAGGACAAAACAAAAAAGTCCACACCTCAGCAAACAATTAACAAATCGTTTAAATGTGACACCTCCAATCCCACCCGAATCTGGAATGCCTAATTAACGTTCTATGTACACAAGCTTGCTCGTATGCGACCCCATGTTGCCATCTCGGGAGAGCGAAGACAGTCCATAGCTCTCCTCCGAAGCACGTGCCTGTCAGCTGCTACCTCAATTTACGGTCATAGCTGAAGACTTTGCGACTCAGAGCGGGGGCGGAGGACGCCCAAACATGAGCAAGCTTAGAATCTTACAAATGAGCACCCAGCTGACCAATAGGAGGTGCTTGGGCAACGAACAATGCTGTAATTCAGTGATCCCAAACCAGCAGTCCGTCCCAATTTACAAATTCCCTGCAGCTCAAACCCAATTTGACCTGCCCTGAAATGCTATTGGCCTCTGCCAGCACTTGCATGACTCGGACTTCAACCAGGGCCATGGTTGCCACGACTGCTCTACAAAGTAACACCTTCATAGAGTGAGCTAACACAGTATCCTAGTTTGTGCAAAATTTAACAGCTTGAACCCATCTGCTGAGTAAACAGGATATATTTATATTTTATACCTGAGGAGATTAGCGCATCAATGGTGATATCAGATACGCAGCAAAATATTCAGCATACATTACGCTGTGATGGGACGATTTTGTGATGTAAATTGGGTCCCTTCACTGTTTGTTTATTTTATACACTGAATTTTATCATCCAAGCAATCCATTTACACATAAAATCAAACCCGCAGATAAGCTGAGGCTGTAGTGATTAGGATGCACTTAAGCTAATGAGAGAGAATCTGAAAGCATTAAGTGAACTGAGGGGCATCGCGACAAAACTAAGTGGCCAGTTCTTTGTCTCTCAGTGCATATAAAAGCACAATATGGTCACGCGCGCAGGGAGCAGAGCAGCCACTGAGAGAGGAAACAGAGAGGTCAGCATAATACTTTACACAGGCCCCTCCGCTCACACAGACCTCAGCTGATCCGTGGCGATTAAAGAATGAGCAGTTTTAATGCATGATGTCTTTTCAGAGAAGAAGAGTTGGGATTAACTGCAGACCTAATGAGTCGAGTAAGTGGGGTGTGAAGGATGGCGCTTCCCAGAAAGCACTAGAAAGTTCTTCCTTGAAGTTTTAAGGTCTGTATTACATGCTTATTTGGGCTGGGGTGGGTGTGGGGAGGTGGCATTAGACAGAAGTGGTCAAATATTATGTTAATACAAAGCAAATTGCGTGTGGCATTGTCTGACTGTGCAAACTTCCCAATTTACGATGGAGAGATAATAAAAATATTGACTTTAAAAATGTAATTAATGATTACTGTGGCGTCAGTAATGACCTGTCTCTGTGTTCCTAAGGTAAAGGGGCGAAACTGTGGATCTCCTGACACAGAAGCTTCAGCAGATTAGAGATGTTGGCCCAGTTAAAAATGTCAAAGCTGAGCTGTTTAATTTCACTTTCACAAATTTTTTTGCTGCAGCTGTTTTTACGTCCAGCGCTGAGCTATTTTTTCAACATTTTTTTAACTATTTTTGTTGCCATTTTCAATTTTAGTAGCAGTTTTTCTGTAAAACCCTTTAGCGACAGGGATCATATGTACTCTGTAAGGCTGATTTACGCTGAGTATTTTACTGCATGGGCTCTCAACAAAACATACTGCACCAGGCTCATGAAAACTCTCTTTGTCGGCCTAATTAGTTAAACTGAGGTTAATGCCTCACACTTTGTTGAATGATGTCAAGGCGAGGAGTTATCATTCTGAGAGGAATAAATTACTGGAACGTAATTAACGCGCTGTATTGGAGGCCCCGGCACATCAGCGCTGACATTTCGGAAGGCTGGATTTAATCATTGAGCTTGAAGGACTGTGTGTCTCATTGTTTGTGACACCTGCGGAGGTGGAATCGAATCACTCTCCTTATGTCAGCTCATGAAGGAGACCGATATCACTTTGCTTCTGATCATCTTTTATTTTTCATCATGGGCTTGGTGGAGAACAGCCTCCTGCTGAAGTCACCTGTACCAGATGGATGGTACATTAGAGGAGGCGCCTCATCTTACAAAGGGCATCAAATCAACCTGTATCCTCCAGGTTTTCTGTGGTCACCTGCTATAACAGAATAGCCTTTATTCATGATTCTCCTGTGAATGGACTGATCCAGTGTGAATCTCTCAAGTACACAAGCAATTCTCCACACACCTTCCCAGCCAGCAGCATTCTGGCCATGACTGCAGTACAAGTGCAGTTTCCCAAATGTTCTCAGGAGCTGCTGCAGAATTCTGGGCTTTGGTTTCCCGATAAGTCCTGGGACCCAGATCGTCAAACCTCTCTGGGGCTCCTTCAGTGCCCAGGGCTGGAATAAGATGGTCCCTTTGCGGACAGTACTTAAACTGAATTTGCTCTGGCATTTGCGACTGTTTAAATGGATTAATAAAGAGCTAAAATATAGACAGTGAGATATTTCCTGATTCCTGTGGCATTGCCGTCGTAAATTGAAGGAAAACTCTGGTGTGAAATCGACTTGGGTTTTATTGAAACATTATAACGAGTACTAACTTTTGTCGTATACCCTACCTCCATACGCACACAACATTTCGAAATACATGACTTTTTAGCAGAAGCTCCCAACAGGCTTACAATGGTAGTGAATTGGGCACAGCGTTGCCCTGCAAAGAAATCGCTATTTTTTCATCATCAACAAGGATCAAAGTAGCTCCACACTTCATTGGTAGAATTCCGAGGGCCCTGACATTTAAAACAAGAAACTGAGAACTTTGAAAATGCACAGGTAGTTTATTAAAAAAGACTGTTAATGCAGACAGTACCTTGAGGTAGTTTCCAGTCGCCTCCATCTTGAAAGTCACGATAAGTCGATTGACGAGTATGAATGAATAGGGAGGATAGGGGAACAGATTGCAATCTATTTGTTCTTTTTGAAGGTAACACCAGGAATATAAGATCGAAATTCCTGGGGCCTCGTCTGGGATTCCAATATCTCACCTGCACTCCCCGGAGAATCGGCGCTGACTGAAAACCGTGCGAACGGTCGTCTAAGAGAAGCACATAACATGCTGTTGTCACATGTCAACATGTATTTAGGATCAAATGTGATGCCAATTTCATGTGTTCACATGCAATTAATGTTATTGCGTGACGTTCTTGTTATTTCTGTAAGGGACTTTGGACTCATATGCAGATATTACCTTGAGAATAAAAATATGAGCTAGGCATCATGTATGACAGCTGCAAAAGTAAGGCATAAGCTATACAATAGGTATGACAAACAGAATCTGCCACTGGGTATATGAGCGATATTGGAGATACATACCTTGTATGTACATATAGGGCCTATATGTGGAAGTTAAGAAGCGATATAGGAGACCTATATGCCCTCTATAAGCATATATAGGTACCTGTAGTTGGCTTATATGCGGCATATATGTTCATACAGATTCTTTCCATGTGGGAATTCCTCCCCACCCTCATCCTCCCCTCCTCTTCCTTTTGACTGATTTCCTGCTGTCGGACCCTCGCCATCTTGTTTGATTGGGCCTCGCCTGCCCGCCATACTTCTGCCCTGAAACAGCATAGCAACAAGTGAGGGCATCATTTTGCTACTGACACAGGAGAGCAGTTTATCGGTGCAATATGTTCAAATGAGGGCTGACTGTAGTCAACAGCCACAGCAAGGTACACTATCCCAAGTGGTATTTTGAGACTGGACAGGCTGGACAGTGCTGGGGCCAGCTGATTAGCATGGTAATTCCAGTAAATATCCCTGCAGCACAATTTCTTTTATCAAATGATAAATGATACTATACTCTATAGTATTTGTGATCACCTGCCTGGTGTCAACACATCCTCCAGCTCTCAGGCAAGAAGAAAGGAACCTGTAGAGGTCCCCTGAGGCTGTAGCCCTGCACTTCAGAGATAAACACAGTGTGCGTTCAGAGGTGCGCTCCTGTGAGCCACTATTGCGAATAGTTGTAATTTGAGCATTTGTGACCTTTCTGCTAGCTGGGATAAGGTGCTTTCAGCCACAAACCCCTGACTCACTGCATTTTCTACGGTTCAGAGAAAATTGTAAGTATGTAACTATTCAAAATTGGCAGCTGTTTTTTAGATGTTTCAGCCTCCAGCACCATTATTTGTGTGGTGAAGCTCTGTCTCCCAGAGAATAGTTTTTGAGCTGCCTTTTGTCAATTTGTAGCCACCGTTTTTCAGCACTAACCCTTCTCAATACCCAAGCAGCGCTCACCTAACCCGCACTTTGTGACGGTGATTATTTATTTCACTATGGTGATGTATTTTACCAATGTTTGCGGTCTTTTTCTGGCTGGATAGTGCTCAGTAGTTTGCTCTGTTCTCGTGTTTTCCGGTAGGTGATGTAATATTTGTTGGAATTACTAATAATTATCACCCCAGTTCTGAGTATTGTCATTTCTTTCTGACTTGCCAAATTTTTGGGAATTGGTGTGGTAGATTGACACTAATTGATTTCATATCAGTGTCCTAGTCCTGAGGCTAGTTATTTTGATGGTTGGGACTAGAAGTGTGGTGGTCGATGGCAGCAGTATGGACTCTATCTTTGGCTTAACTCAATTTTGTTGCAGCGCTTTGAACACTGATTGGCAAGAAATAAATTAATGAATATTGCCAAAGCGCACACACAGAGCTAAGAATACATCACTCTCTTCCTCTGTGGTTCCCTCTCATTTGAGCAGGAATTCTCTCAGCCCTGCGTGGAGAGAGGAGAGGGTGCGGTGCCCAGGCTGGGATGACTGTAGCGACGAGCGAGGCGTCACCACTGACAGCTCGTTAAATGCCTGAAGGGACACACTTATTGAGTCCCAGGGCTCCCAGGCAGATGGTACATCCAGCAGGCGAGTTGGGGTTTGCGTAATTGATTCCATGGGAAAAGTAGCAGGGATTGTGGCATCGGGAGACGGGTATTAATGATTTTATTTTTATGATATTTCCAGGATTTTGGAAGCAGCTCAGTGGGCTCCTCAGCCAGTTTACTGACTGAAGAGGGTAAATATTGAATCGCAGCAGAAGACCAGAGACCCTCTGTTTCTACTGGACTGTAATCAGAGAGTCGAGGCAAACATTACGCCATTCGCAGCCACTCAAGAACTCAGAACAAAGGAAAACAACCAGAACAGAACATGTACATTCTGTGAGATGGACATTTGAGCTCCGTCCCTTTGACTCAAAGCAGATCACTGCTCTACAGACGACTGAACGAAGAATAAAATGCTACAGATTTGGGCATGAAAATGGCGGATCTGAGACGAGTATTATTTGCTGTTTCTGGGCAGGACTGGATCTTCTGGGGCCTCTGCATGTACCCGCAGCACCAGGTGAAGCCTACAGCAGTTACAGGGTTATTTTCAGTTTAGTTTCAATCCTGGGTGACGCACAGATGTGTCGTCAGGGTCGGCTGTGACGTCACCTTTTATCACAGGATTACTGTCAACCTGCTCCCAAGCATGATGCCCGATTAACAGTCAACAAATTATTCACAGAATATTCAAGTTCACTGTGCAGCCTTTAATGATAAAGGTGTGATAATGTCAGAGAGGTTTAATGACATTTTGCTTCAATGAGAGATTGGAAATGATGGAAATCTGCTAAATTCATTTGAGAAAAAAGTCAATATTCTTTATAATTCCATGAATTATAGCCTTAACGTTCATCGGATTATGAAAGATGACTGAAAAATTCCACATAATTTTTTAAATAGCAAAAAAAAGTGAGTATTCAAAGTAGAAAACATCACCATAAAGGTATTCATCAAGCACTGAATGCGATATGATAAAGGTTTTACATTTGTTTGAATTAGCATTGCATTGACATCCTGTAGGTCTATAGGTAATAAATATACGCAAATCTGTGGTCTTTTTTTTGTTTGTTCAGCATTTCATGGTCTGATACAACGAGCAGTAATGCTGAGGAAATATTTGACTGGTCATTCTGTCGATTTGTCTTAAAAGTGACCTTAACTCCCCTCTAGTTCTCAGTGGCCTTTGACGTTGGGATACAGTGGCTTGTGCACATCCCATTAGTGGGCGGATAACTTACTTCTGGGACTCAACAGGTTCCGAATGAATGGAATCTAAATTTAGTGCAACAGAGTTATAATTGCATTTATAACCCCGTCCACCTACTAGTTTGGAAAATATGACATGGAGTTGAGCGAGAGCGAGAAAAGTTTTTGAGAAAAAGTTTGTGGAGAAGGAATAAAGTCACATATGAGCTCTGACAGATTGGGGATGGAGGGGGGAGGGAATGAAGAAGATTGTAGATGTTGCAGCTGAAAGCAGGTCCGTGGAGAACAGGCTGAACTGATGAAGTCAGCACTGAGACATGAGATGTGTGGGGTGGGACAGGGGAAGTGGTGTCGCCCCTGTGTTCTGGAGCAGAATGAAGACCATCTATATGCGTAAATCACTTCGCTGACAATTCAGTACTCAGCTGTCTTCTGTAGGACCGGTTCCTTCATCGCGGCCTTTTCTCTTCCCAGCTTAACTTTTACAAAACCAGCAAAAAACTCTATACACCTCCTCAGAGGCAAGTCAAATATGATTCCCTGTGTTGATGGCGCGGTGCCTTATCGCGGCCGATGCCAGGCCACCCCTCTTGAATTAAAGGGGAAATAGCATCTCATACTCTCATTTTTCACTGCCCCAAAAGTTTTGCTTTCTCTTTCTTCCGGCTCCTGTGCAGGAGAGATAATCACAGCTCTCCAGCCAGGAAAATCCATCTTGCTGGTGGTGGACTGTAGTCCTTGGCTGGGTGAGGTCATCTCTGTGCCACAAGCCAGGAGGTCCTGGAACCTCTCTGTGTTCGGAATGATATATCTGTGAGGTGACCTCCCTTATCCAGTGCCTGTAATGCACATATTTTTCACATGAACCTATGTTTAGCATCTCAATACAGCTGGGCCAGTTATATTTTATTATATATATATTAAGTATATTATGTATATTTTATAACTTCATCATGTTTCTTCTTTTTTTGTTATTCACTTTGTGCATGAGATAAACTCTCAGGCATAACGTTCAGCATATAGCTGATCAGTATTCAGTGTTAGAATTCAGGTTTATATTTACAGACACTTGAACTGTGCCCTGCTGTTATACACATCCTACAGCTCGCAAGAACAGTAATCAGTACTCAAGCTCAGTGCTTTATGTTGTTGGACCTCAATTTGAGTTTAGGATGGCCCCAGTGTATTCTGGTGTTTGTTCAAGCTGCAATGGCAATCAATCCCATAATTTCATCAGGCTATTTATTTCCTCAACTAAGTGCTTTAACATGGGGTTACTGAGTCATATTTTGTCACAAATAGCCCTGAATTCTATGAAGAACAGCATTCCTGTGGCCAAGCAGAGCTTATCTGTATTTTGAATGGTGCACGTCAAACCCTATTTGCTGAAAGTGAGGACAGTTGACCACCAGACCAAACTATCTGGAAGATGAAGATGTCGAGGCAAGTTTGGACTAAGCTGCTCCTGAGCCTCCATTTTGTTTTTCTTTTTTTTGTTTTTTTCTTTTTTTCCCGGACATTCCAAGGTACATATTTTTGCGGTCAAATAGCAGCTAGTTTCTGCGGTACTGACTGTACATGCGGAGCTCCATAAAATGACAGGAACACAATAAGAGGTTAGGGTTACACTGGCTGTTAGTGGAGAGGATGAGGCCATTGTTTGACGAGGAGAAGACGTCTGTAAGATGCGGGAGGACAGTTTGCGAGGCGCTGGAGAGAAATTCCAAAGGCTTTCTGCGTCGGAGACGATTGCAGAGATCTGACGGCCTGTTCCATCCTCCCTAATTGGCTGTGTCCCTCAGCCAGGGGAGCGGTATGCGTTTCTCACGCTAATGACCCTCCTCGACACGCCAACCGAAAGAGAGAGAAGTGTTGGAGGAGGCAGGGCGAGCACTCGTCCCTGAGAACTTCCTCAGCTTTAGTTTACAGCTGCACAAAAATCTGTTTACTCTCAGCGAGGGAGGGAACCTCCAGCTGTCTGCATGGCACTGCTCATGATGAGCCCTGAGCAGCACGAACCAATAATATTCTACTTACTGGATTGGGTTTTTACTTCTTAGTCAGTTATCAGGAAACAGAAGTAGTGACCACACCCCCAAACACCCATGGTACCCACTGTTAGAAACTTGCACCTTTTTTGCCAGTTATTTTAACTGTAAGTGGAGTCCTGCATGCATTGAACTCTGCTGTGATTCTTATTGTAATATTACGGCTAAAATAACTGCAAAAGAGTTGCCAGTTAAATTAACTAGCAACAAAAAGTTCAAGTTTAAAATAGTGCACCGAGGTTTGTGCAAGTAACTGAACCTCATTGCACGCAACTGCAGGTAACTGTTATGGAGTCATGAGCCCAGGTCATACAAAGACAGCAGTGCAAACATTAATATTTTATAACATTTTAGACGTTGTTTATCAGGTTTTCAAATCCTGTTTTGAGCTCACACTGTAGAGGGAAAACGTTCTGATTATATTCCAGTGCCATTTCTTTCGACTGAACAATGCAAATGCCAGTGATTGGCCAGAAATTAATGTTTGCCAGCCTCACAGGTCTAATCCAGTCCAGTCAAGATGGGAATGGCGACCTGTCGTGCGACTGATTCTGAGGCGAGATTTTAAAAATCACCAATTTAGAACAGTCAGACCTTGAATGTCTAAGAATGTGACCTGTGGGCCGAGGGTTTGATTCCCCAAAGGCTAAAGGCCTTCTTGTCCTTGAGTGAGGAGCTCATCACGATGCATTCAGCTCTGTGGAAATGAGTCATTTACCGATCCTGCACACTGCAGCCCCCTGGATACGGTGTCTTACCGTTGACATGAATATTGCAGTGGAATATCTGAGGGGTCTGAGGAAAAGGGAATCTTATGCATTGGAAAGAGGGAAAATAATCAATTTTGTGAAAAGACTGTGTTCATGCTCACCCCATCAGAGCCATCGTGTCCGTCAGGCAGGAAGGGAGAATGAACAGGAACATGGTTCAGCTGAGAGGGAGATGCAGTCCCTCCGCAGAGAGGGAAGACCATGGTCCTCCAACCATATGCTCAAACAGTTCGATTCTTCTAATTTACTCTGATTTATGACCCATAGGAGCGTTTCCTAAAAATGCGCCCCTACTGGCAGCAGGAAGGTACTGTTAGTTACAGTTTCAGTTCCAGATACAGTTTCAGTCATATTTACTCTTAAAATAACGGTTTGGGTAAGGATTAGGGTTGGGGTTAGTATTAGGATTAAGTTATGGATTTACTCACGGCGATGCTGCCGATGGAAACCAGATTGTAGTTATTTAAATGACCGCTAGAGGTCGCTTAACTCCAAAACGTTATTTCTGGTCGTACTAAGCTGCTTGACAAACGACCTTTCCGCGCGTATTTTGTTGGAGGACAGGCTCCACGTTTTTGGTCATCCCAAACACAGTTTGTATCAAATCAAATATAGTTACATTATCTATGTTTGTCCAGGCATTTATTCAGGTTTTTAATTTTGTACCTGTTAGAGTGTAACTGAATCTTTAGTACAACCCCAATTCCGAAATAGTTGGGACAAAGAGTAAATTGTGAATAAAATTATAACGCAATGACTTTCAAATAACACCAGCCAGTATTTTATTCACAATAGAACAGAGATAACATAGCAAATGTTGAAACTGAGAAATTTTACAATTTTATCCACAAAATGAGCTAATTTCAAATTTGATGGCTGCTACAGGTCTCAAAAGTTGGGACAGGGGCCTGTTTACCATGGTGTAGCATCCCCTCTTCTTTTTAACACAGAGTGGAGGCGTCTGGGCATTGAGGAGACAAGTTTCTTGAGTTTAGCCACTGGAGTTTGATCCCACTCTTGTTAAACACAAGCTTCCAGCTGCTGGAGAGTTTTGGGTCTCCTTTGATGGACTTTTGGTTTAATTTTCCCGGAAGATCACGGGCATCCAGTCTTCAGCGTTGTCCCTTACAAGATTTTTCTCTGAATCTGTTGATGACGTTATGCACTGTCAATGATGAGACCTTCAAAGTCAATTGGACGTTGAGGAACATTTTTTTAAAAGTATTCCACAATTTTTTTACGCAAGCCTTCACAGGTTGGAGAGTCTCTGGCCATCTTTACTTCTGAGAGACTAGGAGACTCTCTAAGACATCCCTTTTATAGCGAATCATGAAACACACCCAATGCCATTTCACTTAATTGCTTGCTGAATGTTCTTTCAGCTGATTCTCTGATATATTAATTGCTTTTTTAACCCTTTTATGCCTGTGTCTTAATTTTTTTGAGACCTGTTGCAGCCAAAAAATTTGAAATAAGCTCATTTTGTGGATAAAAATATAAAATGTCTCAGTTTCAACATTTGAAATGTTATCTACGTTCTACTTTAAATAACATATTGGCTCATGTGATCTGAAAGTCATTGCATTTTGATTTTATTCACAATTTACACTTTGTCCCAACTATTTCGGAATTGGGGTTGTATAAGCCATGATTTATTTATTTTTTCCTTCATTATTTACTACAGCAATTTATTGTGTATTTCGCCAGCTATCTTTTAGTAACCTTTTACACGTTTCTGGGTGCTCATATGTATATTTTATGTATAGTTTGTTGTTTTGTATGATATTCAACCGTGTAAAACAAATTTCCTTTGGGATGATAAAGCATTATCAAAATACTATTAAAATCCTCACTGTTGTAGGCAGCTCTGATCTTGAAGTTGTCAGCATCTCGGATGAGGGATTTGGAGCTTTAGAGCAGAAGAGAAAGAGAGAGAGAGTGTGTGTGTGTGGGGGGGGGGGGTGTTTAGACAATAGGCGGCAGGTACAATAAGGTTCTGCACAGACATCAGGTGTCCTGTTCATTCAGAGAGAATATGAGAGAGAACAGATGGGCACCTGCTGTACAGACCTGCACTGAAACCTTCTGAACTGAAAGTCTTGGGATTGTGAATAAACTCTCTTCCCTGAATCACTCTGAGCCAATCAAGCCAGTGGAGGGGATTAGGTGTGCGAGAGTCTGCAGACATTAATTGCTGCTAGGGATAATCAATTTTCCATTAGCCCATCCTGACGATCTGTGTAATCATCCTGTTTACGAAGGATTTGATTGAGTCTCAAATGCAAAAAAGGAAAAATGAGGGCTGCAAATTGCTCTGAACAAAACACTCGATGGCACTTCAGGCTTTCCCATCGCTTCAGGGGCATTCTCACTGACAGTCTCGCACTTAGACACTTTTCAGTCCATTTTATTACATGACCTTTCATAACTGCTCTATTTTAGCAGAAGAGAAATGCATGAGACAGATATATAATCCATAAATAGATGGATGAGCTGTCTGCTCAAGAGTCATAGGCAGCATTTATGTAACTAAAAGATGAAATGAACAATTTCAGTGCTGCTGCATCATGGCTGGAAGGTTGTGGGTTTGAATCCAGCCTGGGGCCTCCCTGCGCAGAGTGTGCATGTTCTCCCTGTGTTTGTGTTCCTCCCGCAGTCCGAAGACCTGCACAGCAGGCTCATACACTGATCCTGCACACCAGGCTCATACACTGATCCTGCACACCAGGCTCATACACTGATCCTGCACACCAGGCTCATACACTGATCCTGCACACCAGGCTCATGAACTGATCCTGCACACCAGGGGCCTCATGTATGAAGTGAGCGTACAAACAGAAAAGATGCGTGCGCCACTTTTTCCGTGAATTTCAGATGTATGAAAAGAAACGTGACTTTAAAAAAATGCATAAAAGTAATAGAATTTTGCATTTTTGCTGAATTAAAAGTTGATTCAGATTTTTTCATTCAAATTTGCAAGTAGATTTGGTTGCCCGCTATACTATAAATTTTATACTTTTTACAAAATACTACTTTTCTTTTTATGAACGTACGCAATATTTAAGTATAAAATCCATGCAAGTTTTGATACATGAGGCCCCAGGCTCATACACTGATCCTGCACACCAGGCTCATGCACTGATCCTGCACACCAGGCTCATACACTGATCCTGCACACCAGGCTCATGCACTGATCCTGCACACCAGGCTCATGCACTGATCCTGCACACCAGGCTCATGCACTGATCCTACACACCAGGCTCATGCACTGATCCTGCACACCAGGCTCATACACTGATCCTGCACACCAGGCTCATACACTGATCCTGCACACCAGGCTCATGCACAGATCCTGCACACCAGGCTCATACACTGATCCTGCACACCAGGCTCATGCACTGATCCTGCACACCAGGCTCATGCACAGATCCTGCACACCAGGCTCATACACTGATCCTGCACACCAGGCTCATACACTGATCCTGCACACCAGGCTCATACACTGATCCTGCACACCAGGCTCATGCACTGATCCTGCACACCAGGCTCATGCACAGATCCTGCACACCAGGCTCATACACTGATCCTGCACACCAGGCTCATACACTGATCCTGCACACCAGGCTCATACACTGATCCTGCACACCAGGCTCATACACTGATCCTGCACACCAGGCTCATGCACTGATCCTGCACACCAGGCTCATGCACTGATCCTGCACACCAGGCTCATACACTGATCCTGCACACCAGGCTCATACACTGATCCTGCACACCAGGCTCATGCACTGATCCTGCACACCAGGCTCATGCACTGATCCTGCACACCAGGCTCATGCACAGATCCTGCACACCAGGCTCATGCACTGATCCTGCACACCAGGCTCATGCACTGATCCTGCACACCAGGCTCATGCACTGATCCTGCACACCAGGCTCATACACTGATCCTGCACACCAGGCTCATGCACTGATCCTGCACACCAGGCTCATGCACTGATCCTGCACACCAGGCTCATGCACTGATCCTGCACACCAGGCTCATGCACAGATCCTGCACACCAGGCTCATGCACAGATCCTGCACACCAGGCTCATGCACAGATCCTCATTCCTGCTCCTGGAGAACCACAGGCTCTGCTGGTCTTTATTTCCCACTTTAGCGGAACTATCAGTTCAGATCTGAGTTACCAGGAGAGGTGAGTTCACTATAAAATAGGCTGCTCTAATTAATGAATTAACACTGGGAATGAAGATCCCCGGGCTGATTGGAGATTCTAAACTTGCCCATAGATATGACTGGATGAGTGACAGTATCCTGCGATAGCCCATAGTTAGCCAGACTCCCGCTGGACCCGAGTGAGTAAGCATTGTAAGTGATGGATGGTGATCACTTCATTTTTCAAGATTTCATGAGAGTATTTACATTTGTTTTTTGGAGATGCTGAGAACATTCTGTATCTCAAGAAAAGTTTTTAGAAGTATTTTTACCTTCACCAGAATGCTATGCCGTTGGTTCCCATAACAACGCCTCTAATTGGTTGGTTGCAAAACCCTTGCCAAGGGTCTTGGTGACCTGACAGGTGATTAGTGCTTTTACATAGACCTCCTTCACAAAAATCTGGAATTAGTATGAGCGGTTTTGGTCAAATTACATCAAAATCTGCCATCAGTATTTGCGGGGTAAGCAAAATATTGCATTTTAAAAATTATTTTTACATTTCTAAATGGTTTTCATGTTCTGCCTGAATTGGGAGAGCAAGTATGAACTATACGAATGAACGTCTCATTGTCTACTACAGTTGAAAATTATCGGCACCCCAAAAAACGATTACCAAAAAAGCAAACAAAAAGATGCCAGAGAAAAAATGCAATTTTTTAAATTCCGTAGTCGCCAGAATCTGTATTGTTGTGTTTCTGCATGAATAAAAGAGTATGTCAGAGTAAGTTACATGAAAATAATTCCACCTCCCCAATTTTTTGGACACAAAGTGATTTGTCGTCTGTTGTTTATTTTCCACAATAATTTATGTTAATTTTCTCAAGGGTACCAATAATTGTGGAGTTGACAGCAGACATATAGACAGACAGGCAGCCTGTGGTTTGCTCTCTCTCTCTCCTGCCCATAATTGGGCTCTCAGAAAATATCTGTATCCGGAGACAGTAGGACATGCTAACTGCTGTGGAAATATGATGACGTTCAGGTTATGGAAATATAATGATGAAAATGGAAATGCGATGTCTCATCTCCTCAGCATAAGATTCCTCAGGAAAAGCGAGTCAGGAAGTGACTTGATACTGACACCCACCTAAAATTTGTGCATTAGCATACAATGTATAATTCATAGAATAAAAAGAAAATAAATTACTGCGAGTGATAAGTTACCCCTGTAATAAAAATCCCCCTTTGTTTAATAGATGAGGGGAGATGCCTTTAGCATCGTGAGGTAAATGAGGGAAATTATTATCTTCCAGATGAATTTCATCCACACCAGCATAAGTTTTCTGTATATATAAGCATTGTGTGCGTATCTTCCCCTCTCTTTAACAATTTAGACCATTCCTGATCGCCCGCACTGTTATTAAGCACATCTGTGGTTTAGTTTGTTCATATCTACTGTGTGTGTGTGTGTGTGTGTGAGAGAGAGTGTGAGTGCGTGAGAGAGTGAGTGTGTTTGAGAGTGTGAGAGTGTGAAAGTGGATGTGCAACTCCCATCTCGTGATCCACAAACAGCTCTAGCCATACAGTAGCCTCACTGTCGATACAGTTACTGAAAATACGGATAATTCAATTCCCTATGTTAGCAAAAGACATGACATTAAATCAATCAGACCTTATTATAACATCAGCCTGCGCTCCATCAAGGAATATCACGCTTGTGTGTGTATGCATGTGCATTTTATAAATACATACTTTCTTATCCTCTTGATTTTTTAACTTCTCACAGAAGAGCCTCATTCAGAAATCAGACAGAAATAAAGATGCTGAAAAGGATCTTGAACTTGATGGGTTAGGAAGAGGGAAAACTCAGAATCGGCCTGTGAGAATCGTATTGTCTCTCCGGTACGCTGCTCACATTTATTCCCCTTCTAACTCCCCCTGCGGCATTACAGTCTTAAACTCTACATGCAGTATTAGGCTGCGCTGCAGACGGTCTGGTTCAGCTCAGCTCTTGGGTCACGCCTGATCTGGGCCCTTGGGTTTGGGATCTGCCTCTGTAGCTGTTTCATTCTCCCTCTCTCTCTCTCTCTCACACACACACACGCACACACACACATACTCACAAAGATGCACACCCACACCCCTTCAAGCTACAGTATGATCTATAATTCACAGAAAATACCTCTCAATGGACAGAACACAATTCTTCTGGTGTTATGTAGGCAGGATCAGTGATGTGTAGCAAATCCTGTTTAGATGTTTTCAAATAATAATGAAACAGTTTATTTCTTCCTGAGGCTTCTTACCTCGTCAACACAAACCATCCTCTCAGTCCATTCCACTAATTCATTGTATAAATCTGTTTTCTAATCCTTTTAATTTTTGTTTATCTTCTCTCCCGTGCTGCAGTAAAACTGTCTCAGGAATTTAAAGCCTCACTCGCCCTCCCCCAAACCAACCATTCACACCCCTCACCTCCCCCTACCCTGGGCAGCACTCATCCCCCAAACCGACCTTTCACATCCCTCACCTTCCTCTACCCAGAGCATCACTAATCCCCCAAACCAACCTTTCACATCCCTCACCTCCCTCTACCTCGAGCATCACTAATCCCCAAAACCAACCTTTCACATCCCTCACCTCCCCCTACCCTGAGCAGCACTCATCCCCTGAACCAACCTTTCACATCCCTCACCTCCCTCTATCCTGAGCATCACTCATCCCCCAAACTAACCTTTCACACCCCTCACCTCCCTCTATCCTGAGCATCACTCATCCCCCAAACTAACCTTTCACACCCCTCACCTCCCCCTACCCTGAGCAGCACTCATCCCCCAAACCAACCTTTCACATCCCTCACCTCCCTCTACCCTGAGCAGCACTCATCCCCCAAACCAACCTTTCACATCCCTCACCTTCCTCTACCCAGAGCATCACTAATCCCCCAAACCAACCTTTCACATCCCTTACCTCCCTCTACCCTGAGCATCACTAATCCCCCAAACCAACCTTTCACATCCCTCACCTCCCCCTACCCTGAGCAGCACTCATCCCCTGAACCAACCTTTCACATCCCTCACCTCCCTCTATCCTGAGCATCACTCATCCCCCAAACTAACCTTTCACACCCCTCACCTCCCCCTACCCTGAGCAGCACTCATCCCCCAAACCAACCTTTCACATCCCTCACCTCCCTCTACCCTGAGCAGCACTCATCCCCCAAACCAACCTTTCACATCCCTCACCTCCTCTACCCCAAGCATCACTCATCCCCCAAACCAACCTTTCACATCCCTCACCTCCCCCTACCCTGAGCAGCACTCATCCCCCAAACCAACCTTTCACATCCCTCACCTCCTCTACCCCAAGCATCACTCATCCCCCAAACCAACCACTCACACCCCTCACCTCCGCCTACCCTGAGCAGCACTCATCCCCCAAACCGACCTTTCACATCCCTCACCTCCCTCTACCTCGAGCATCACTAATCCCCAAAACCAACCTTTCACATCCCTCACCTCCCTCTACCCTGAGCATCACTCATCCCCCAAACCAACCCTTCACATCCCTCACCTCCCTCTACCCTGAGCAGCACTCATCCCCCAAACCAACCTTTCACACCCCTCACCTCCCTCTACCCCTAGCATCACTCATCCCCCAAACCAACCTTTCACATCCCTCACCTCCCTCTACCCTGAGCATCACTAATCCCCCAAACCAACCTTTCACATCCCTCACCTCTCTCTACCCCGAGCATCACTCATCCCCCAAACCAACCTTTCACATCCCTCACCTCCCTCTACCTCGAGCATCACTAATCCCCCAAACCAACCTTTCACATCCCCCACCTCCCTCTACCCAGAGCATCACGAATCCCCCAAACCAACCTTTCACATTCCTCACCTCCCTCTACCCTGAGCAGCACTCATCCCCCAAACCAACCTTTCACATCTCTCACCTCCCTCTACCCCGAGCATCACTCATCCCCCAAACCAACCTTTAACATCTCTCACCTCCCTCTACCCCCAGCCTCACTAATTCCCCAAACCAACCTTTCACATCCCTCACCTTCCTCTACCCAGAGCATCACTAATCCCCCAAACCAACCTTTCACATCCCTTACCTCCCTCTACCCTGAGCATCACTAATCCCCCAAACCAACCTTTCACATCCCTCACCTCCCCCTACCCTGAGCAGCACTCATCCCCTGAACCAACCTTTCACATCCCTCACCTCCCTCTATCCTGAACAGCACTCATCCCCCAAACCAACCTTTCACACCCCTCACCTCCCTCTACCGTGAGCAGCACTCATCCCCCAAACCAACCTTCCACAGCCTTCCCCCCCCTCTACCCTGAGCAGCACTCATCCCCCAAACCAACCTTTCACATCCCTCACCTCCCTCTACCCTGAGCAGCACTCATCCCCCAGACCGTTTCAGACCCCGCTGGGATGCAAAATTGTGTTTGATTACTGAATGCAGATTTCCAGTGGAAATCAAAGACACAGAGATTAACATCTAAATACAGTAACACCAGATACAACAGAAATAACAACAGCAAATATATATTTATGCGTGTGAATGAAATTCGCCTGTCCTGCACACAATGTGCTGAAGATTTTACTTGTTTTATTTAAACACCGTTTTTAACAGCAAAAGCTCTCTTGTATCTCTATGATGCGTATGAATGAATTCCTGACGTAATTTATGGAAGCTCTTTAAACCTGCCCATCTTTCTGGGCTAGTTAGCTTTTTGCGACATATTTATTGCCCTGTCACTGATAGCAGGGAAGGACAATTGGATGGAGGCGCTCTGAACAGATCGTGTCAATCATATAAGGCACAGGGGGGGGCCTCGCCTCTCACAGGGGCTTCTGGGAGTTATTTATTGTTCCTGTTGGTAAAGCCCTTCGGAGGGATGTTGGCTTAAAAGGATGGAAAGAGAGAGGGAGGAAAATTTGAGCCGGTGGAAATAAAATAAAGTTTCTTTTCTTTTCTCAAGAAATCCTGTCTTCTGTTGCCTTGAGATGATTTTTTAGCTCCTCTTTTTTTTGTTTTTCAGACCCACTTTGCTTCGGCTTCCTTTCAGTCCAGTTCCTGTTTCCTTCAGTTCCATCGAGCTCCTCTGGAATAAAGATCTGGTCAGACAGTGAGGACCTGAGAGAGAATATGGTACAGAGCACCACTGCGAATGAAAGCAATGGGCATGTAAATTTCCTTCGGGGGCCATTTAGTCGGAGGGTTAGAGGGGTCGGGTCGGGACTCAGTGTCCCCCCTCTTCAGACGAGGGGTTGGACCGTCCTCTGTGACGGCATCACACGTCTAACAAAAGTAAAGAAGTCCCTGTGTGCCTGTGGCTCACTGTATGCATGAAAGTCTTGACTGTACTGCTCATCCAATCACCTCTTCAGGTGTGAAGCTGTCAGGCTCCGTGGTTCACAAGAGAGCTGCAGGCACCAACACCACAGGCCAACCCAACAGCTCATTCTGAACCGGCAGGTTCTGCGCAGTCACTGCACCAGGTAAATTCAAATAAAGACGCGCAGCTGAACCCAAATACAGTACTTGGTCTTACGAAACCTACAAACCAGGAAGTGGTACAGTGTGGTTCACACACACACACTCACACACATACACACGCGCACTCACCCACACACACACAGACACAGACTCACACACACACAAACAGTCACTCATATTCATGCATCTGCTTGCACATGAATTTTTCTCTTGCACTACAAGGATGCGGATTAGGGTTGGGGGGGGGGGGGATTGTGGAGGGATTGTCATAACAAATATGCTCAATTCATTACAGCAGCAGAATGCAGATTAATTACATGCCTGATAGACTGTAACTCGCTCATGTAAAAACTGGTCATTGTACTGATCCATGATACTGGCTGTGATGAATCGTGACCATAATATCAGAATATCTTGTAGATCCCACTCTGGCTTAATGAAGGCTTTGCGGCTCTCTGTCACGCTGTCGCACGCAGTCTGTAGGCGTCTCTCCAGCGGCGAGCTCGCTGTCTGCGCTGTTCGAGCCGTCTGGCTCTCACGCGGCCGACCCATGACAAGCTGCGTTATCCTGTTATCCCGAGCTTCCAGAACCTTCTGCCTACACTAATCTGAGCAGCGGCTCCAAATCAATGTGCTGCTCTGGTCAGAATGCTGGGCTCAGTAAAGGTGTCTGCTTCCAGTCAAGGGGAGTCACTTCTGTTTTCTTCTTCTGTTATTCTTTCTGTTGTTGTCTTCTTCTGTTGTTCTTTCTGCTTTTTGGACAGCTATTGTCACTCAGTATATGATGCACCTGCAGTGCCAGAGACGAGTGGAGTGAGAGATCAGGAAATCTCCCCATCTTCCGCCTTTCTCTTCTGAGCCCTCATCATCATCACATCATCACCATCATTATCATTATGACCATCATCAGTTTGTATCCTTATTACCTCATGACACTACAGCCAATGGGGTGTTCTGCTCATGATTACATCAGTGTATCTGTCTCCGTGTCAGTTTGTCCCACATTTTGTGCAGGCCAGTACTCCTTGGGTATTGATATTTACTGCCTCATCCTTAGTAAGGATATATGAGTCCTTGGGCTGTAGGTGTTCAATGACTTACTTTAATTGGGATTTGACCTTTGACCCAGGTGCAGTGACCTTAACCTGGGAAATTTTTTGTAGGCTGTTTCTCAACAATGATAACAGCAGCGATGTGAAACTGGCCTCATATAAAGTAACTGGATGGACCTTTGCCTTTACATCATGTTGTAGTTTTACTTACATTTTTTTAATGGATCCAAGATCAAAAGTGAAATGTTGTGTGCTTTGGATACTCGGAGCACGATATGTGCACTCACCTGAATAGAGAATTTATATCTGTTGTTCAGTCTGAGCACCTGACATACCACACTGCATATCTGCCAAGCCACGCATTGCGCTTAATCTAATTGATTGTCAGCCGTCTGGCCTGACAAGCAGGTTGTCTTAAAATATAAGTTTTATTAATTTCTCAACGCAGGCGTCTTATTTATTTATTTATTCATTTATTTATTTGGCCTATTTATTCATTTTACTTATAAGAGCAACAGCATGACATCCGCATCACTGCATATGGTTTATTACTCATTTTGACTGCTGCAGTCGTTCCTGCATGTTGTTCGCTGGTTTTAAATCTGCGTACACCTGGTCAGACCTGGCGTGATATTTTTGTGGACCGTTCCCTCACGTTCAGATTGATAAATGCCGATCCTTGTGGGAGATTTGGCGTACACCCATTTTTTTGGTGAACGCACGTTTGATAAATGAGGACCAGTGTGAGTTATTTCGTTGTGAATCTAAATCTCTGCCTGGGCACCTCTGGTCACACAGAAAGCAAACAGCATGACTTTGTGTTCCTCTCTGAATTTCTCTCACAAAACAAGGAACATATTTAATACTCACGCATTCTGACAGCACAAACCTGCCTGAACCTGTCACATGTTTAAAACCACATTTTCATTCAGGTTTACAAGTGGTCAGTTCTCAGTGAATGAATGACTGCCGTCACTGTCTTCTTCTCCTGTGTTTATAAAATCACTGCATGGCAAAAAAAAATAAATAAATAAAATGGACAAGCAAGACACTACAAAAAGCCCCTGGGATATTTGTATATAAGACAGCTGTTGTGTTTGATCTTTTCTCATACAATGCTGTATCCCTCCCGATACACCTGTCCAGTGCCTTAATACCACTGGCTGGAAAAACACACAACAGTAAAGAACTGACACCTGCTGATGTACCCCATCTGAGCTGAGAAGGTACATTCACTGAAAGAATGGATATTAAAATATTTTTATATCCCTACTCCAGCAGCTCCTATTTTTCTTTAAGTTTGACTCCTGCCTCCTCCGGGAGGCGCTCTCTGACTGATGTTTTATGATGCTACGCTTGCCAAGTGTAGAGAAAGAAGAATTATTGCCTAAAGGAAACAGGCTGATTGATTAGTTTTGACAGAAAAACTTCCAAAACAACATCTTATCTGTGAGAGTGAGAATGTAGAGTGATAAAATGAAAAAGTTTTATCGCACATCGAAGTGGATTTTGATTTCCCGTGCTTATAGAGATCCCTTTTTAAGTTTTTGGAATTACGAACACATAACTCTGTGCTTGTTGTGTATCAGCTCCCTAAGTTATTGGTAATAAATACGTGTCAGAACAGAATCATATTCAGCATAAAGTGTTCTGCAGCCGCTGCTGTTTGAGAGCATTTATGTTATGAGTAATGCAGTGGGGCAGTAGGGCGCAGACTGGGGTATCAGGCAGAACAGAGGGCACAGACTGGGGTAACAAGCAGAACAGCAGGGGTTTGGGTCCCATCTGGGGCACCTGTAAGAGGGACACATTCATGCAGCTCAGTGTCACTGGATCTGACTTCACCTGTTAGCACTGAGAGTCTGTTCTAATGAACATGTAAGTTATTCTTCATGAGGGCATCAGCTCAGTGGATGAATTAAAAAATTCAAGGGAACGGGGATGAGCGGCACCCTGCCCTCCATCTGTTTGGATTCACTGGGGAGAGTGAACTGGGGGAGAGAGAGAGAGAGAGTTAAGAATCTGTGTGAATTTCACGGTACATTGCTTCAATAAAAGGCATCAATAATCAAACTGCAGTTAACGCAACAGCTGAAGTTTGGAAATACAGTAATGAGATTTGCTTTGCCAATAATCTTCAGCTGCACAGAGCCTGGTCTTGCGGATGAAAACACAACCTGGTCACTTGAAAGTGTAGTCAGTCATAATTTAGTTCCACAACTGCATTTATCCACACAGGAAATAATTAATCTTTCAGCATTTCAGTACAGGTTATTAACCTTCACAGACTTTACATGCTTAATTTCATGTGTAACTCAGTGTTTGTGTAGAAGAATTAGGAAAACTTGCATCCTTATTGAGATGCAAACTACTCTGGTAAGAGATGAATTACTGCCAGGAATGTAAGATCCTTATTTACAGAGAGATCAGTAAAGAAACAACCCACAGATTATAGATAAGGCCAGGGCTGCCCTAAAATCAATGCAAACACAAAATTCAAAATGACTGCTCGCCGTGCCTCCACCAAGATTTGTGCAACAGCATTTTTACATTCATTCATTTTGTAGAGTTAGTCAATAGAGACAACGAGAAATGTGTATTAATGAACTTGAGAAAATGAAGTGAACTGAACAGGATTAATGTGGACTGTGCTGTGCGTCAGTCCCAACGGCTAATTAGCTTTAGCTCCTGCAGAATAAGTGAGGAAAAGCTGTAAGGATTCGTCCAAAATGACATCATGTGACATCATTTGTGTACAGGGTGTCACCAGTGAGCAGTGCTTCATGCAATAAGCCCAAATTCTTGGTTACATCAACCCGTGGAAGCGTTATGTGTGAGAGATTGTTCATGAAGGTGTTGGAGGGAACGCAGTACAGCGCGATCTCAGTGATAATGACTGTTTGTTCCTGTGTAATTCTGAACAGGGAGATTCTTGAATCAAGATGCAGAAGTGCCTGGGAAAGTGGCTGGCTGGAAATGCTCCAAATGTTTAATCATAATTACACAAAAATTATAAACTAATTCTAACAGGGGAAAGGGACAGAGAGATTGGCTGGGCCTGTAGAGGGGGTGGAGTTGGAAAGAAGTTTAACCCCTGATCTTCCTCACCTCTCTGTGCTGTTCATCCCATTCGCTCATGTGATATAAGAGCATCACAGTCACTGACTCCTTCTCTGCCAATTACAGCATTTCACACACTTCCTGCACACACACACACACACACACACACATGCACACGCACACCCAGGAGGGTGTTACAGGAATTTGCAGGGTGGTAATTAAACCCAAAAGCCCAATCCCCTCTACACAGATGCACATATGCACACCCCCACACACACACACGCACACACACACGCGCGCACGCACACACACACACACACACACACACACACACATATACACCAGCACACATACACACACACACCAATACAGCAACATAACCAAGGCAAATATTCGCACACAAGCATATGCACATACATGAGCACACAATCACACAGACGCACGCACACCTGCACACTCAGGCATGAACACATGGACACACACATGCAACCATACACACGTGCAGGTTTGCATACCTGGGCACACACATCTGCGCAGACATATAAGCAGAAATCTGATGTGCATGTGCACACATGGACACACACAACAAACATGCAACCACACATGCACTTGAGCAGACAAGTCACAACGACACACACAAGCTCCAGGACTGAGCCCAGCTCCAGAGGTATTAGACAATGACATTAAAACGAGGGAGAAATGACACTGTGAGTGATCATGCCCTAAAAAACTGAGCTTCAGTCCCAGCTACTACTGCTGAAGTCAGCAAAATCCCCCCCAGAGTGATTCTACATCCCAGAAGAAACCCCTGCTATTCACTGTTCCTGTAGCTGCCTGCGATAGCGGCGACTGTACGCCAGTGAGTTACGCGGTCGGAGACATGAGGGGGGCAGGGGGTGGAATGAAAGGTTCTTGCAGCGTTAATTAGAGCGCTGGGACACTGCTGTTCCCAAAACAGAGATTAAACAGAACATTTCCCCCAGGCTGTTTGGCCTTTCATGAACCATAGGGGTGAGGGGTGGGGTACCTTTGATGATTTCAGCGTAATTCGCAAACGAGAAGCTTGGCACCTCGCAGAAGTGTCTTTCCGCGAACCTGAACTGACATGATTGCAGTACAAAGTCCATGACCACCATGTTTTGCCAGTGTTTGGGCATGATTTGACACAAATGCAATTATGAATTCCTCTCATGGTGTCTCCAAAAACCTGAACTGACATGATTTCCTTTCCTCGTTGATGACTAACATTCACCACCTAGGCCTGCGCATAACTTCGAACACAAACAATTACAAATCACTCTGACAATAATAAATGAATGTGCTCTTCTAATTCAATAAGTGCAGCATTTTGTGGAGAGTCATTCTGAAGCCGTGGTTCAAATTATGTACAAATTAGAAATGTAATTTACTCTGCGAGATGCCCTGTGATTCCCACTAGCGGTGGATAAAGTGCTGTGAGTATCGCTCAATCATTTTACTCCTGCGCCAAACTCAGGGCAGCTTCCTCTGGGACACACAGCGTCCAGGAAGGCATCTTCAGGTCCAGTCTTCATGCAGGTAACTGTACCTCACGCTCAACACCAGGAGTGGGGAAATGCTGACATCATCACAGGAAATGGGCACAGAGAGCACTGCTATTTCACTGTACTCAGCATTTAACAGTGAAAAAACTCTAATTCTTTACTTAATACAAGTGTTTTAGAGGGCAAAACATACTGCAATTAAATTATTATTATTATTATTATTATTCAACATCCCCTGGAGTATAGGCTGACGTATATGATGAATAATTCACTGAATATTTGTTCAGATTAAGACCAGAGAGGCTGTACCACATAAAAATGAATCGTCAGATGATTCAGATGATTTGCCAAATTCGCGCGTGAGGAGCACATCTGAGTTTGCACAGAGTTCGGCCTCCGCCGCAGCGAGACCCAGTTGGAACCACACTGACTTCAGACCTCTTCATGTCCCAGAGGATGCTGGAGCCGCTCAGGAAAGCCCTGCATTCGTCTCACTCTTCTGTAGATGATGCTGTGGCCCACAATGACAGCCAATCCCATCTCTTCCTGCTCTCTCTCCGCACTCTTCATGCATGTTATACGCAGTCAGCCCCACCTTCTTTTGCATTCTGGTGCCCAGGTCAGTGAGTTCTGGTGACGTTATTGTTATCTCTTCACAGGATGTGTCCAGTCCACCGCCATTTTTCCATCCTCATCTTGACAGACAGTGTAATGGTTCAGCTGTACGGTTCCACAATTGAAATTCAGTTTGGCCAGAAAACTCTGGGTATCTTTCTTGTGCACTTCCTGTGGAAGCATCCGGTTTGTTCAGGTTTGCGGCGGTGCTTCTCCACATCTCTGTCCCGTACAGTAAGACGGGCGCTACATCGGTGTAAAAAAATGCGCAACTCGGTTCTTGAGCTACACTTTGATGATTTCCATAGGGGCTGCAGTGCGGGAAAAGCACTCCTCGCAAGAGCCAGTCTCCCTTTGATGTCTGCCTTCACACCGCTGCTGTATGGTACAAGAGTCTTCCACTTCAGCGCAGCCCACAGCGATGGGATTGCTCTTCATGCAGTTTAGTTGCACGGTCTTCGGTTTGCTGGGGTTGATGTTCAATGTAATAAAAACTACTTGTTTTTGCTTTAGAAAGTTTACTTTGAAGATGATTGAATTTAAGGTGACAAGTTGAGGTAATTTTTATTTTCTACAAACTTACCTCAACTTGTGGTCTCAAATTCAGTCAACTTCAAATTTTAAGACAGCTCAGACCCTTTTTTAAGTTAAATAACTATTTATTTTTCCAGTTCTGAGTCCCACTGCTTTAGCTACATGGTAGAAGCAGGAAGTCCTCTGTGTGTCGCAGTGTCTGCTTGCTAAGAGTGCTTTATCATCTCTGAAGTCCAGGTCATCTTGAATGGTGTTGAAGGTTACAGCACAGTCCTCCCTTTTTATCAAGCCTGTTCCTCATGACCCAATCAATCACAGCGACAAAGATGAAGTCAGTCATGACACCACCCTGCTTCACACCGCTTTTAACCTCGAACCGCTCCGATGTTTCTCGACCCTCAAGGATGCCAGTCAGCTGCTCTCGTCACTCAGTTAATTTCCTGCGAGATGAAAGAAGCAGGGGCGTAATTTGATTGGAGGGCCAGATTCGCGTATTCTTGCATTATGAAAATGAATGTACTGGGGCATGTGCTTCGCTCAAGGGCTGGCGCTCTGCTCTCTGTTAATCTGTTTGCCCTCACAGATATGAATGTGCAGCCCTGTTTATAGGCCTCAGTCCTGTACCACTGTGCCACCGACTCCCCAGCAGACATTACGTCTAGATTAAAGGCTGCCGCAGCCGGTTTATCACAGGCTGTGACATACAGTAGTCGGCTCATCTCAGGAATGCTGAGTCCTGGCCCTCAGCCAGAAGCCTCGACTGCACAGTCAGGCTGTGGGCCGTTAGTGTGGATGGGGAGTGTAGGAGGGGCTAGGGTTAGTGTTAGTGTTAACCCGAACCCTAACCCTGGGGTTAAGACTTTCCTCACCAGAGTATTTCTTTACATTGCCAGCCATTGCCTGCATTTCTGATTATAGTCACTGATCTTGCAACACCAGATTATTCACTATTAATAAGTAAACAAAAAGAATGGAGATTCTAGTTGAGACACAAGAAACCAATTAATCCATCCTTCTTCTTCTTCTTCTTTTTTTTTTTTACAAATGTTGAATGCTGGGCATTTTCTTTGAAAAAACTTCCATATATTGGACAAAAAGCTGAAAAGAGCATGTAGGTGTAATTTAACACTGACCAGCTACTTTTTTCAAGTTGTCTGCATGAATCAAAGAGACTCATCTCACCCTGTGAAAAAGCTTGTGGTTCATGATCGTAGAATTAATCCACCAAATAAAGAGCAAATTCCATACGAACTTGTTTGCAAGGAGCACCTGAACACAGGTGTTTTCTTTTTAGTTTGACCTAATTTTGTGAGAAGATCTGTAACAGCGCCTTCTACTGTATACTTACTGTGAAAGCGCTCATTAACAGAAAATCTCGTCACTGACAAGGGAAGTGTGAGAACACACAGTCATACGGCTCATGTGACACTTCAGTCATTGTGAAAAATCAAAGAACATGCAGTTTACCTTTCCAAATAATTTTGCTTTGGGATTGTATTTTACATATGCCTTATATAATTGTCTGTGTGGTCTGTGTATGCGTGTTGTAGTGTGATGTGGGCTGACCAAATTGAATGAATAAAATACATGATTTGGTCTCAACCATGAGTTAATACACCATATGCTCAGTACATTTAAACTATCCATGGATAACTACTGTCTAATTTGTTAAAAGTTTAATGCGGCGTGAAATCTGGGCCAGGTCTCTCCCCAGAGTTTAATCTGATATTCTGAAGTCCGTGTTAGCCACGGCAGCTAATTATCCCACTCCATCCAGATGAGGGTGTTCGCCTCACAGCACCTTAAACTCTCCAGCCCATTTCTGCTTAGTTCTTTAGAATTACACTCCAGAGAGATGGAGGAGGGAGAGAATGAGAGGGGGAAGAGAGGAAATAGAGACAGATGGAAAAAAGAGAGGAAATGCACAATACAGGCTAATAAAAGAGACAGCTGTAAGATGGGGACCTCTCATGACAGTTTACAGACAGGTCCCAGATGTTTGGGGGACAGTGCTATCATAACACTGCTGTGTCGTACCTGGACAAGGTCACCACGGTAACATAGGCGCACATCTGTACAAAATGACTCAGGGCTGCTGGGTAGTGTTTTATGGACAGGCAGGTTGAACGCGGGCAGGTGTCTCTCATGGCTTTAGAGAGAGGTGTGTCTGCACAGCGCAGATACACTCACCTGTAACGTGACCCACCTGTTTCATCTAACCAGCTGCACCCACGCCCTCTTAAGCCTGATAAAAACTGCAGCGGAGGGCTGGGCTCAGTTAAACTCAAAGCCCAAACCTCAATCAGCCAAACTATTTTAAAAAAAGTTATTCCAATCTCCTCGGGAAAATTCCCACGCTCAGCCATGATTGGCCAGATCCAGTGCTATTACATTCACACTCCTTGAATGGTCCAATTTACCAAGTTGGATAGTAGATCTGCCTATATCGGTGTGTTCGTGCGCTTTTTAGTCAGAATGTGGAAAAAACTCATGAAACCCTCCAAAGGTGATGTGTTGTGCTTTATTGCTCAGAACATTTAAGCAGTTTGAAGATCAGATTTCAAAATGATTTTGCCTCAGACTTGTTGCTGCACAATCCCTGAAACTACAAAAATGTTGATTTACCTGACATGTTATCTGGGTTCCTTCAATTAAATAACTTTTCTAACTAATCTAGGTCACTGTGTGGACAGCAACAAATTGTTATAACCTAATATTGCACTACAAATTAAATGAGCAAAAAAATTGATATTCAATACGCAAATTAACACCATTAATCAAAAGTTTCTAACCATCAACCAAACATTTCCTTTTGTCCGTCACGTTTCTGAATGCAGTTTATGATGTGAACACCTTGGCAAGTTGCGCGTCAAAATTTTTGCTCACTTCCCAAGGCGTTGGTCCGACCTGAGGGGCTTTTGCATGAATCTTCCCTGTTGGGAACTCATTTTCCCTATTGTTTTGGCACCCCATGAATGCACAATTAGAGCCAAGGGCTTTTCAAAAGTACTGTACTGAGCAACCATTGTTTAGGACAAAGGGTTTTGAAAAATCACCAGATTCATCCACCTTTGGTTAGAGGCAGGGTACAGAAGTGCTCCATAATCTTTGAGAAAGGGAACGGGGAAGACCACCATGATCTGAGGCGTTTCCCAGAGTCAGAGTGTCGTGCCTTGAAAGCAAAGTGAGTAACATCAGAGATCAGGATAGATATACGGTCTCGGCTTTGTCTTGTTCTCTCGGACGATATCATACATGCTTCTATTTTTTTTATTATTGTAGTTGAATACTGTCAAGTAAACTAAACTGAACTAAAAATATATGCCCACCCTTTTAGGTTGACCCACTGTGTCTGGTATTGAGCAGTGTGCCCCTAATCCTCCGAAACATCCTCACTTCCAATCAGTAAAGATTCAACAAGGTACTGGGAACACTTCAAGGATTTGGATCCGTCCTCATTACACAGAATCACACCGAATCACACAGAATCACACAGTCGCTCAAGTTTCTTGTCTTTTTTTAAGGTTTCCTACTGTGAAACTCTCATTCTTCCACATCCAAAATGGTCTTTATTTGATTAAGATATGAGATCATTCAGGTCAGCTGACTGTCGTATTTGTGAAACCACCTTGCAGAGATGCATGTTCTGATGAACACTGTGTGCTCAAACCATCCTGTGGAAATAATTCTCCGGGCCCCAGCCCTGCCCAAAATATTTTCTGCAGGTTCGTCAGAGAAGGGAACAAAAAACAGCCGTTCAAACCCTCCTCGTCTGGCTCCCTGCTTTCTCCTCTCTCTGGTTTATTTGTCTATATGTAGCATTTTGTGCCAAAACCCATATCAGATTAAAAATAAAGTGCTGTTGCGAAGGTACAGGGAGACATGGGATGTGTTTGTTCCGGAGTGAAATCTGGTTCCTGCGTTCACCTTCTGAATCTGCCACTTTTGTCACACCGTCTAATTTTAACAGCAGCGAATTCTGTGTTTTCTTTCTACCCCAAAAAAGAAGAAATTTAAATTATTTAACCTGCAAAACATGAAAAACTGCAAACACTAAAGGAAACGGCAACAAAGGCTGCTTGGGCCACAGCAGAGCTGTGATTTATTTTGAACATTTACTGTGTGACTGACCTTGAGAACACAGTTTGGGCAAAGCGACCTCCCTAATTCAGTGTGAAAAGGAGACCTTTGAGAGACAAACGGTATGAAATTCAGAGAAATAATCCTGATTGAATTTCAGCCCGACTGATGATTGCTCTCTGCCTGTCTCTTTCATTCTTTCTCTCAATCTCTCTCTCTTTTCTCTGTCTCTCGATCCCTCCCACTCTTTCTCTAATCTCACCATCTCCCTCACTACATCTTCTCACTCTTTTCTGCGCTTCTATGATACATTTCACAGCTGCGACAGAGCTTCTTCTGTTTGTTGTACCAATTATTAAAAACTCTGTCACAGTAGCGCAAATATCCATATGAGCCAGCCAATCACAATTGAAAGATTACTAGCAAGTTAAGATTTGCAACTTTTTCATCAGGAAAATTAAATGCAAAATGATTTGTGGGTACCTTTGATGAATAAAATCAACGCAGCTGCGCTGAGATGGGAGATCAATTTGAAGGGGTATTTGAGTTCACATGCTGTAATGGCTGGTTAAAAACGAAGGCCAAGTGCAACGACAGAGAGAAAGAGAGTAGCACAAACACAGTACAAACACTGAGAATAATACAGACCAAACGTTAGTACTCGCGCTTCCAAAGGACGTATAATAGTCCGAAACACGGAAGCAAAGAGAGATAGAAAATGAAAAGAAACTCCAACAATTAGAAGATAAAAAGTCATACAAAACCTGACTACAGATATCTTCGGCTATAGTGCAAAGCTAAACACAGACACTCTGGCGAAGGAGGCGTGCCGGACCTCCTGCTTATATAGAGTCTGGGAAAGCCCCGCCCCAGCTCAATCAACCAGCTGGGTAAAGAATTCGATGGCCCAGGAATTCAATATTGTCCCGGGACAAGAGCCGCAAAGAAAAGTCCAAACAACACGTACACCTAACAAACCATGACACATGAATTTTGCACCATGTTTATGATATGTAGCTTTATTCTCATATAGCTTTAGCCTGTATAACTCTGTCCCCAATGGAGGACATGTAACGAATATACATACGTAACATGCGACAAGGGAAACCCCTGTATCGCTGCACCCCAGAAGAACAGCACAAAATATATGCTGAAACATTCAATCTCTTGGTGTCTTCAGTCCCTTAATGATTATTAAGTGTGAAAATGAATGGCATCATTTCAAAGGGATTGATACTTTACTGTTCCAACTTTTTTGAAATATGTTTCAAAAAGAAAAACTGTACTATATGTTTTGGGGGAAAAATCAATAAATTTAATGCTGTGAAGAAATCAAATAATGTGATGATTTGTTTTCAATGTAGCACAGGTGTAAGATAATTTTAAAATCACTGATTTCAGTTTCAATTTTAACATACCATCCTTCCCTACTTCTGATTTGGGGTTTTAAGTATTCAAATAATAAATAAATTGCATCTTGAGGAAATAGGACCAAAAATTGGATTTAAATTAAATTTCAGTATTGTTAAACATACTAGTTAAATGTTATTGTTTTAATGAATCCTGCTCTGTAAAACTGTGAAACAATCTTCACACACTGAGCACCAACACTGCACTTGTTTTAAGCTTCAGGGCACATAAAGGGTTGTCACCATCTTATCTCAGCAAATTTCTCAAAGTCGGCCCCTGGGATTTTATCAACATCGCTGTTTGATTAAAATTCAAGGTAGTAAAATTTCATTTCACTAACGTGAGTTCACTGCCCAAAATTACCACACTGATTTACATCGCAGTCCACATTATTTCTATTTACTAATAAATCAAGGATTAATGTCAATGTTTTTGGTTATTTTTTCAGGTTTTCATTTGTAAACTCAGACAAAATGCATCCACTTCACGAAATCCTTCATGCTTCAGAAATGGAAATCTCTGCTGATGAATTCTTTGATAAACATTGCGTGATTAAAAGACCAAAGTCATGAGCAGGTGTCAAGACAACCATGAAAAACTGGGTTTTTCGAGGTGCATTAATAACCGGAGAGGAGCAAAATTTCTTCAGATAGCGCCATTACAAAAGAATTGGCTAAGAAATGTTGAAGGAATACAAGACTTTCAATAGCGAAAATATGATAGGCATGACTGCTAATCCGTACAGGCTTATTTCAGTCGCGTGTTTAATTACAGTTGGTGCAAATTCTAAGCTGTTGTCTTCTGGGAACAGAGATATGAGCACAATAGAATATACGCATGTGAATAAAGGCACGTTAAGTCCTCACCAGGTCAGCAAATCCAACAGTGACAAAGCGAGGCCAAAGCAAAAGCGAATAATGTTCCCTCAGCAAAGGTAAAATGTGTAATTGGAGGTTAATCTCTTACCCCGGCCCAACCCAACTGGTCATATAACGCATTAAGTCAAGCAAACATTTTCCCCAGAAATTCTGTGAAGAGACAATCATACTTGTTTTCTTCTGTTTTCTTTTTACCTCCTTTAACTAGTTAAGTTTGATCGTCCTCTCGGCTCCACCAAGGCTGTGACCAATCCCGGCAGGGCTGACTCGAGGACCTCACTAAACCATCCAATCGATAGTAGAGACAGGCATTGTGTACACAGGGCGGGGACTGAATCAACACAAGCATATGATCTCCCAGAAAAATCTCAACAGCTTTAGTGACCACCTTAACTCCATATTCACATCAGATACCCACTTCAACCAAAGAAACTGAGATTCTGAGCCAGTCTTACTCCAGTAAGATTTCACCTTACCAGCACCAAAAGCCTACATTTAGGGCATTAGTCCACAAAATGCCTGCCACCCTCCAGCCACCCAGCTCCACCATTTAAGTCAGCGAGTCTTAGCCTGGGAACCTGGCACCTGAATGCCTGCCTTCCCCATAATTTCCTTCAAACACCAGCAGCAGTCTGATCCAGCAGGGGCACTTAGCACCGAGATGCCAGCACCCTCCCAGCAACAACACTTTGCCTTACTTGGCATTCCTGGCGCCAGGATGCCAGTACCCCACACTGCCCACCTCCAATAGCCGGAGAAGTTTACGCTAACTGGTGCCCCCCCAGCAGCGGGATACCAGTGCCTCCGACCATCTATTTCCAAGTGCAATGGTTCACCAAAGCTGGAGCTGCTGGCACCGGGATGCCTGCACCCAGCTATCCTCCACTACCCCCACAGCATCAAGCTCTCCAGCAACTTCACCCCAGTTTTTTCCTCCCAAACCACTCTAGTTCAGTGTGTAACTAGTAACTTCACCGTAATCCTGCTAATCCCCCCATTCGTCAGCACAGCTTTCATTTTTTATCCATCTCCAGTTAATCATGAGTATAATGCGGATGGTTTCTACTCAAACCACAAACGCTTTGCCTCCGAAGCTGCAGCTCATCTCTATAAATTCAACAAAACCATATATTGGTACACGCTCGACAATAAAATCAACATTATTATGTAATGAGATAGAAAAACATTAAAATGAAAGCAAAGATTCTGGTCAAAGCTTTGGACTAAATTCAGTCAAACAATCCACTCTGTCAATTTATCAGTCCACTGATTGCATTCAGGGGTCATCACAATCTACTGGGAACGCCCTCCTCCTCTGCTGCCCTCCAGCCATTTTTTTCCGTATTGTTTGGGCCAATATGCCCGTCAGTTGGTGTTTAATTGGATGCAGTGACCTAGGGGGAGCACAGCCTAGGTTGTGCTCTCACAGAATCCCATCCGAGCAAGAAAACCGAGAGAGGAGGCTACTGCGTATCTGTTGCCTCCATTGCAACCATAGAACAATTAGTTACCAAAAACTAAAGACTAACACAATCAATGTTTGGTTGCGAGCTGAATAGCTCTCACCTTGGGAGTAAGGGTTTTTTTTTGTCCATCGCCTCCCAAACAACAGCATTATTGACCTAGCAAGGTGAAAAATTGAGCAACATATAACTATCTTCACTTTTGTATACATTATCACTGGCGGCAGTTTAAGGGAAGGAGTTTCCACAAGATAGCTAGCTATATTAAATGTTTAAATCACTAAAGTGGAGCTCACATAACATTTCAGATTTGGCTAGCTCTTTTAAATGAATAGGCAAACTGCAGCGGGTGCTGTAGCTTACGTGGCTCGCAAGTGCCTGTAACTTGGGTATAACTCGGTAATAAGTTTGTTAATAGATGATGATATAAATATCAGTGTGTTGAAATACATGAAAAATTTACATACTTTCGAAGCAGCTCTGTCATATGTCTAGTATTAATTGCTAAAATGAAACGATTTTTCGCCCTTCAGGGATAAACACCTGTCATGTCACTGAAAACAATGAATAAAAGAAGAAACTCTTGCCAATATTTGTGGTCGTCACTTAGCATAAAAATCTTTATTATGACATCAGGTATCCATGTTTTCATGTGTTTTCAACTGAAGGACAGTTGGATCCCTTTACACTTGTCATCAGTCAAGTATAAAGGGCTCGGTTTCCACCTCACAAGGCTTGCGGATTCTAACCAGCTTCCTGCTCATATACACCCATACAGCGGGAGGCCGATTACAGTCTCCAAGCCATCTAAGGTGGGAACACCCTTAACTGAAAACCATTGTTCCTAAATTGCCCATTGGATAGTTATATTCGTCACTACGGCAGTAGACAGATTCAGATCAATATAACGGCCCCCTACTTTGGCTTTTTAATTTTCATACTATTTCACATCGTCATCACATGGCTTTGAGCATGTATATTTTGCTCTCAAGCTGTTCTCGTTAAAAGCAATATTTTCATAACATTGATTATCGGGCTTAACATTGTGTGCAATGCGTGTTGCAATTGACTCACCAAGTGCCTCTGTGATGACTAAAAAAAAAGATAGCGAAAAACAAAGCATGTAAATAACTAACAGAAACTGAATGTTCAAATATCATATTATGTTGGAAATTTTATTTGAAACGGTGATTTCATAGCTTTATGTCAATAGCGGGGTCAATTTCATCAAAATTATTCATTACAGAGGCATGGAATCTCGGTGAGTCAATTGCAATATGTATTGTACACATTGAAAACTTCATATTATGTTGTCATTGAAGCAAAATTGTGATATTTTTTATGCCCAGAAAAGGGCTGGTTCAGACACAGACACATTAAACTGGATGAAAATTGTAATACATCTAATATGACCGTGGCCACACCTCTGTTAAAGACGAACCCGCGCAAATATGCACACTAATATTTGCATTTTTATGAAAAAGATACAAGAAAGAAAAATTACGGTGAGTCTTCCCAAAATTAGCACTTAAATTGCTGCACTTGATCAGGGCTGTTTGACTAGGAAAACTAACGCAGCCTGCAGGTCTTCAAGACTGAGGTATAAGAATATTACATTTTCAGGTCCAAATGAAAAATGACCTTTTGTCTCCTACTTTTGCTTTTGTTCATGGTCTTGATAAATGATAGTCCCTCCTGCTCAACGTACTTTTGTATTTGAGAGTTTGGGATCTTCTTGCTTTTTGTCTGTGAATGTAGTAGGGTGAAATTTCCAATTACTGCACAATTACCCCTAGGGACAGACAAATCATGAGAGTCAATATTGATTAAAAAAATTTTTATTATAGTGGAAGACCAACATATTGGCTCCATAAAAAATCTGATTCACACCCTGTGCTCCTAACATGTCAGTTTGCCCTGCAACAATAACCATCCATTTTTGTGTAACGTCATACACTTTTATGATTATAATGTTACAAATCTTCAGTTAAAATGCTCTTATCAGCTCCAAATTTCATTTCCAAACAGGGACAATTGATAAGAGTTTGCATACCAAAAAGCAAGTTCCAAACATAAAGAATTTTGAAAATATAGAAAAATGAAAGTTTTATTGCGAACACTATATTCACTTTGGTGTAGCACACTAAATCTACATCATACACTCATAATTATCCCGGCGGATAGGAATACCACTTATTTCATCACAAAACATGTCCAGAACGTCTCCAAACTCAGTACACCTGTACAAAACAGGTTACACGTCTCTTTTAAAGTCAAATTATACCAGCTAAAATTTCTTTGAAAAAAAAAAGTATGTGGTATTGAGTTAATGGCTGTTGCATTTGATAAAAGTACCGTAGAGGCATCTTATGTTAAAATATAGAGATGCTACTCCAAGGCTAAGTGGTATTTCTAATAGAAAAACTGATCATGTAACGTCAGACACTTTAATAATTTTAACCAAAATACAGCCCCAGGGGATAAAATATGGTGTCTATGTAGCTCAGGATGTTTTATAATGTGTGTCTTTATCCGAAAAAAACACAACAGAAGTGACATATATTGGATATGTGCAGTTTTATGAGCAGAAATCTAAATAAAATAGATAGGATGTAACGTCAGACACTTTTATAACCTATGCCTCTGTGACCGACTACAGGGGGTATATAACTTATCTAAAACGCAAACAAGGTGCCTCTGATGACTGTGCATGCGCAAGGGATCGAGACCACTACCGCCAGTTAATCTACTTCTAAACTATTTCAAAGTTTCGCGCCTCGATAGAGCGAAAAAAAAAGTGTCTGACGTTACATCGAGGGAAGTACATGCTCAGAGACCTAAAAGAAGCAAGTATCGATACAACAATTGGTCAGGATTGTTGAAAATAATCATAAATACAAGCCCGGTTGCAAAAAACACAGAAAAACAGAGAAGAATACACAGGAGGAGGCCAAATGTTGCTGTACCGTCAGACACTTTCAACCTAATGAATCTTGGAGCCAAACCCAGGGCACATGAGAAATAAGTTTGGGGTGTACTAATAGTGCCACTGTGGTATATCATTCATTTTCTATACCCGCTTATTCCTCACTAGGGTCGCGGGGCGAGCTGGAGCCTATCCCAGCTGGCTACAGGCAAAGGCAGGGCCCCACCCTGAACGGCTTGCCAATCCATCGCAGGGCGCACACACCATTCACTCTCACACTCATACAGCGCCCTCAATCCTCAATAGTTATTGGCACCCCTGGTTAAGATGTGTTAAAAGCCTTAAAATAAATAAAATATTTATTGCAGTAGCATATTCTCACACTGAAAAGTGTAGAAAAATGTAACCTTCAACTCAAGTGAATTTTAAGGGGAAAAAAAAAATCCCTGACTAAGAAATAATTATTTTTCATAAAATCACCTGTTCCCCAATTATTGGCACCCCTAACAATTCCAAGGAAATAAATGTAATTGAAGTATTTCTGTCATTTCTACAGTAGTTTACAAAGTTGATCAGAGTTTCTAGGAACATTTAATTAGTAATTCATCACTTCCTATTTCCCTGGGGTATAAATATGAAGTGACACAGAGGCCATTTCTCTTATCCACTCTTCAACATGAGAAAAGACAAAGGAACACACCATTCAAATAAGATAGATGTGTGTCGACCTTCACAAGTCAGGCAATGGCTACAAGAAAATAGCCACTCGCCTGCACCTGCCCATATCTACTGTCAGAGGAATCATTAAGAAGTTTAAAACAACTGGAACAGTGGTAAACAAGCCTGGACGAGGACGCAGGGTTATTTTGCCACCACGCACAGTGAGGAGGATGGTCAGTGAAATAAAAAGTTCTCCAAAGCTCACTGTTAAAGAATTGCAACAAATGGTAGCATCTTGGGGTCACAAAGTCCCCAAAACAACAATCAGGCGCCATCTACATGTCAACAAGCTGTTTGGGAGGCTGTTTGCACGGAAAAAACCTTTTCTCACTCACAATCATAAACGCAAACATCTGGAGTTCGCTAAGCGGAACTGGGACTTCAACTGGGACCTTGTGCTTTGGTCAGACGAGACCAAGATAGAGCTTTTTGGCAACAAACACTCTAAGTGGGTCTGGCGGAACACAAAAGATGAGTATGCAGAAAAGCACCTCATGCCCACTGTGAAGTATGGGGGAGGATCGGTGATGCTGTGGGCCTGTTTCTCTTCCAGAGGCCCTGGGAACCTTGTTAAGGTGCATGGCATCATGAATGCTTGAAAATACCAGGACAATTTCAATCAAAATCTGGTGGCCTCTGCCCGAAAGCTGAAGATGGGTCGTCACTGGATTTTTCAGCAAGATAATGACCCTAAACATATGGCCAAATCTACACAGAAATGGTTCACCAGACACAGAATCAAGCTCCTCCCATGGCCATCTCAGTCCCCAGACCTCAACCCCATTGAAAACCAGTGGAGTGAGCTGAAGAGGAGAGTGCAGAGGAGAGGACCCAGGTCGCTGGATAATTTAGAGAGATTTTGCAAAGAGGAATGGTCGAAGATCCCTCTTTCTGTATTCTCCCATCTTGTGAAACATTATAAGAGAAGATTAGGTGCTGTTTTGGAGGCAAAAAGGGGTTGCACAAAGTATTAACATCAGGGGTGCTAATAATTGTGGCACACATGATTTGATGTAAAAGAATTATTTCTTAATGTGGGATTTTTTTAATTAGAAGCTAAAGAACACATAACCAGGGGTGTCAAATATAATGGAGGGTGCTGTACCATTGGGCAATTTAGTGTCGCCAATTAACCTGATATGCATGTCTTTGGACTGTGGGAGGAAATCCACGCAAAATCAGGGACAACATGCTAACTCCACACAGAGAGACCCCAGGCCAGGTTTGAATCCCCAACCTTCTTGCTGTGAGGCAGCAATGCTAACCACTGCGCCTCTGAGGTATTTGAAGTATTTTTTTTACTTTTTCAACCATGGGATTCACACAAACCTACACTTCTCTGAAAGCCCAACTGCATTGAATGAGACTAAGACAGGCCAGATTGGTGGATTCATTTTTATTCTGAAGCACTGAGAAGGTGGGAAGGCTGTAAAAAGGCCCAATGGACGCTAATTGAAAACCTGACCCAGTTAAATCAGCAATCACATACATCGCTCAGATGCTTCAATTGGGGTTTGGGTAAATTCACCAGTTGAGACCTTTGACCCACCTTATTATTCCCCACGCAACAACTGGGAGGCTGCTGCACCTAAAGTGTGCTATTAATTCACTGTACTAACATCGGAGGCAAAAACTGTAATGAGATAGAAGCTGGCAAAACATCCCTCACAACATACAATCACTATTCTGATTTCGCTGTTATCTCCAATTATAGTTTGAGGTAGTACGTTTTTACCAGCATTTGTTTGTTAGTTTGTGCATTCATTTGTTAGTTTGTCAGTTGACAAGATATCTTGAAAAGTTATTGGGGAATGCGTGTTGATAGATACTGTGTCAAGAAGTAAGTGATTGGATTTTGGTGAAGATCGAACTCATATTCTTAATTTGGGATCTGAAAGAATTTTTATGCATGTTTAAACGGCACTGTTGAGACTCATTTAACACTCACTTTAAATGATCATTCTTCTGCCAACGAATCTCAAAATGACTGAGCTAATGTGCTCTTTAAGTGCCCTCTAGTTTCCATTGTATTACATTTGTTTTTGGCATTTAGCAGGTGCTTTTATCCTGACCAACACTCACATTGATGTATCAATTACACAATTTCTTATATGATGTATAACCCCACTAAACAATACCAAGGACGGACATTGCAGAGGGCTGAAGGTTTCATGTGTTCTTCTTGGCTGGCATTAATTCACGCAACTTCCTGCCTGGTGTGAATCTCAATAAAAATGGATATTTTTCTCCGTCCAAAGACGGGGCATAATAACGCAACGGTTACAATCAATCTGACTCCATAATACATTTAGAATACCAAATTTAGTTATCCTCCTTAAATATCCGACTGTAGTTTGAGAACAGCATTGCATGAATCTCAGGGCACTGAAAACCAGTTACTCAGACTCTAAGGAAAAACATGAAGTTGATTATACCTTGAATTCTTAACAGACACCACGGCAGCTACATTAATGTTCCCGGGTTTTAACACCATGTCTCGATCCTAGGTTCGTTGGTTAGATTAGAGGTTGGAAGTCAACCATCACTGCAATAGCTTCTGCTGGCATATATACAATGAACCCAGATTATATGCACGCCCATGGGTTCCTTAAGGGAATTTTAACGGATAACCGACTTTTCGTCCATGGGTTTCCTACAGGCTAAAACCCAAGAACCAGCAATACATCAACCCTTTCTGTTGGTAGATCATGGTCGTCTAACTAACTTAACCAACCAATTCCCACACCGGGCCGCTGGCCAGTCGTTCCTCAGTGGGGATAATACCCCTAGGTATCCGCCGAGACGGGGCTAGGAAGAATAAAAAGATTAAGAGACACGGAGACCATGCATGCTGAACGGAATAACAATAATTTAATCACCAGGTAGGCACAAACATGGATACACACAATTTAGAAAGAGAGAATAAATTCATACCTGGAAAAGATGGAGGCCACGCGGAACGAGGCCGCACCACGTGGCTGGGAAGAACTCAGATGCCATCCCTCTCCACTCACCGAGATCCATTACTTACGCACAGACCCAGGCAAGCCGAGCGAGGCGGCATGTGATTCTCCCTCACTCACCTTTTGCGCGCAAGATCTTGAAAAAAAGGCCCCTTCTGGTTAGAATCTCTTGCCTTTAAGCACTCAAAACCACGCCTCCGATCAAGGTGGAGGAAGGGAGGGCCGAATCTAAGTTTTCCTTCATTGAGGTGATAAAATCATCAAGCATAGAAAGGAGAGCTGAATTTGACCACTTTTCAGGAGCTATCCAAAGAGAATAATCCATAATTTCAATGAGAATGAAACATACTCCATTCAACTCCTTGGATTCCCCCAGAATAACAAGAACAAACATGACAGAAATATGTGCTAATATGATGCAGTTGTCATGGAAAAGCCTTAAAATGGAGTATTATATAGTTTGAGTCATAAGTATATAAGTGATTTCTTCACAGGATGTTGAACATAAACATAATATGAATTTCCCAGAGATTTAGATAGTTTTAAACAGATTAATGTAACTGGACATTAGCTTCAGTGGGGACAGTGATATAACTTTCAGAGGAGAACTGGGGAGCAGGACTGAATGGCTCCAGCCTCCTGCTGAGCAGAACCAGAGATGCTGCCCCATCAGGCAGACCGCAGGACCATCCTGGGTTATACAAGTTTTACTGCTGGCTCTGGTTTGAGCTAGATCAACCAAACATTCAAATTCTACACGCGTAATGAGCATGTGTTCCAACAATATTATTTTTGACATTTGACATATCTGTTGAGAGCAAAATAAACCAAACATTCAGATCCTACAATGATGTAAGATGATTTAAATATTTATATCAAGCCCTTTTAACAAAGAAGAACAGCATTTCAGCAAGAGCTGGACTGCATGTAAAAGCTGTGTGTTTGGGTGATTAGATATAACCACTGTGTCGGGCATGAGAATGAGCACAATGGATGTGAAGTTACTGTATAAAATATACACATAATCAGTATGAGCCTTATCACATGGAGACTGAAAAATATAGATAAATAGAAATGTAATCTGAAACACTAGGGACTTCTGAGGTGCCAGGAATACACAATATTTACTGCCTCTCTACATTAAGTCTGTAGCGATATCACACTCCTCCTAATTAAAGGACAACACAAGGTGAAAACTACTTTTAGGGGAAAGACAAAGAAAGTGAACTTTACCAGCCATGTATTTCAGAGAGAAACTGCTGCTACAAAGTGCAGCTTCCTGCAATACTGGTATAAGAGGCGATTTACAATTCTGGTATAATTCAATTCAATGTGAAACTTTAAATTTGATTTTTAAGTGAGGTCCTAGTGATTTACCTGTGACAAATTGTAAGGGTTTTCGCCCTGCAGTCCCATCTTCTTCTTCTTGGGTTTTAAAGGTAGTTTACAGACCATGTAGTTTATTCCCGCCACCTACTGGATTATATTATTGCTTAAGTTATCTTAAAAAGAAACCAAGAGAAAAAGTAAAAATTCCAATAATCCTCCGAACACTTCCTCCAGTATCCCCTGAATATCTTCTCCATTCACGTCTGTAATATTAAATAACTCGAGCTGCGCACACTACCGTTCTTATCCTTTCCGTCTTTGTCTGAACCACACTAGCACAATTCACCACCATGGCTATAAAAGCTAAAAACCCTCTCCTACTCATGACTAATTCTTTGTTGCATTTATTTTTTGCCGTCACCATTCCCTTTTCCCCCTTTACTCGTTTACAAGCTTCCACGTACGATCCTTTATTTTGTGTCCTTGGCCTTCCCACCTCACTTTCGGATTTCTTTCTCTCACTCCTTCGCACCAGTCTCCTGATTTCCCCCACAGCGACAGCACACAGCTCTTTCCTTCGGAAATTCTCAATCCTGTTCTGTACAACCCTCTTTTCCCCACCTTTTGCACCTGTATCTTCTTTTATTACAAACCACAGCCACAAGCCTGTACTCCTGACACCAACAGCATCTTAATGGGGCTCTTTCAAACGCCTGCACTCTGTAACTTAGATAATCTACCATTACCCGGTCAGGTAGTTCATTTTCAAATTCCAACAGTCCAGACAAGCTATCCGTTGCTTTGCCGTATTTATAACGCTTTAAGCGTCGTGCTCCACATACCCCACCAATTTCCAAAAATATCTCCACTTTTACTGAAAGCGTGACTCCACTAATAACCCCCTTAACAGTGGGTCAGCTGCGCAGTGGGAAATGAGTTACAGTTGTCATCAAATTCTGTAATCTTTAAAGCCCTACCTCGCTGTCTGACAGATTCAATAATTAACGATCCACTTCTGCAAACCCTAACTGACATTACATTTCCAATTTCTTCTTGAACAAAACTGCCCACGAAGTTTCCATAACTAAAGACCCGACTTGTTTGTTCACCTTTCTCAACTAATTTCAACCCTACAAGGAATATTTCGTCCTCTACTTCACTTTCTTTTTTCCTTTTCTTTTTCCCTCCATCTGTCCTCTCCACCTCCATTTTCGCGCCCCTGAATGGATTCCATCAAGCGTCACTTCCGACCGAACCTTCCCCCCTACAGTCCCTCCCCAGTGACTCTCTCTCACCTTCACCTTAACGAGCTGCATCTGTTGCTCGTTAAGGTGGAGGTGATTATCTAGGTATATAGGGCTGGCAGTTGCCAGTGCTCATTGTCACTGCATTTTTGGTTTTTATACCCTGTTCGAATGTGGTGCCGCTCTCCTCTTTAACTTTGTGTTTTATTTTATCTATTAAATTCTTTAAGTGGTTTCCAGCCTGGCGTTTGGGTCCTTTATTCCTTTTTAGCCCCATGGTCCTAGTTCCCGCTGGATTGATACTTGTATCCGGCAGGAGCGAAACCGTAAGACAAAGGTACTGTACCCCACTAAAATTTCTCCAGTAAGAGCACACTTGTAAAGTCACTCTGGGTCTTAGAGTCTGGTAATACATAGAATGTGTGCATTTTGAAGAACATTGTAGTTTAAATATAATATTTTGGTTAATAAACATCAAAGCTATAGGGGCAATACATTATACAGAGGGAATTGGCAAAGTTTGCAGTTTTATGAATGGTAACTTCACCTCATCACCGTTTCAGAAAGGAATGTTTCCTCCGGAAAAATGCTATTGGAGAGATCGGTTATTTTCATTTGGTATCGCTTGACATGATAGGAGAAGATTGGGCCGACAACTGTAAAATGTTTAATTCCTGGGTAGGACGCTGTACTCTTCAGCAGAAGGGTTTATCTAAGCTGAATACCTCAGGAGAAAACTTAGAAGCATAATTAACATAATTTATACATATAGAACTGACAGAAAAGAAATTCTATCAAATTTTCATCTAGGATATGAATCCTAATTTATGAGTAAAGCTTTTGAATAGGCCTACATCCCAATTTTTTATAAATATATATATATATATATATATATATATATATATATATATATATATAAAGGGATGTAGGCCTATATATATATTTTTTTTTTAATTAAAATTTCCCCAGAAAATGAGGGGTCTTGAAATCAGGTCACATTCATGGTTTACACTCCACCAGCAGTCACTGTTTTCAAAGGAAGTACTTAAATACTCCTTACATGACATGCAACTACCACTCCAATGTTTAAAAGAACTATTCATTTTACTATGCATTAAAAATGTCATCATTAGCAAGGATTTTTTACACTCTAAATAGACTTAAAAGGGTCCTGGGCTGGATGAAAGCTCAGAAAAGCCCGCAGATCTGAAGAAACAAGGCTGTTCCTCACTGGTGCAGTAGTATATCTGCTCAGAAGCAGGCTGGGAAGATTATCGATCCAGCAGCTCTGCCTCCAGTGAGCTGGAGCTGCTATTGAAGGAATCCTTTTGAATTAAACAAATTAAGCCTTAAAGAAAGCACAATCTGAGGCAGCTTTATCGGTCTATGACACTTTTGATGCTCGTTAGCAGGTGCGAGGGCAAAGTAACTTTTTCATAGTTGTGTAATTTGTGCTCCCAGAGAGTCTGTCATATGTTGTTTTGTTTTTGTCTGACAGGTTTTTTCCTGTTTTTCCTCAACAATGTAACGATTCAAGGTTAGGAAATTGTAATGATGCTCCTTTATAGTAATTAGATGCCTCCTGTTATATTTCCTTTTCTAAAACTGATCATTTATTTTTTCAACAATGAATTATGTCAGTTTATCTCAAATACTTCAGTCATGGATGCCAGTTATTTAATACAAATATTGAGAGCTCGCTCGCTCACAGTTTGAATGGTCCGTAATTCCTCTTTTGAGTTGTGATGTTGCTTCCCGGAGAGCTTAAGTAATACAACTGTTATTGTGCTTTCTGTGATCTATGTGAGAAGAATATTTTACATTATATTGTATTTATTTCATTGAACCCTGTGGGGTAATTTGTCCTCTGCATTTGACCCATCCTAGTTACTTATAAGCAGGGGGCCGCTGCAGCACTGCGCCCAGGGACTAACTCCAGTTCTACAACCAAAGCTGTGGTCTGGGGCAATATTTCCACATCACTGCTTGTTCTTTTACACTATAGAAAAAGAGCACATCAATGGTATTTTCATATTATACATGTCAGTAAACAGTGAACTGTACTTTCGCACATTTGTTTTCGCCATGTGTTTGTGCAGCACAGCCCTGCAGCAGTGAGGGCAGAATATTACAGCACAGCCCTGCAGCAGTGAGGGCAGAATATTACAGCACAGCCCTGCAGTAGTGAGGGCAGAATATTACAGCACAGCCCTGAAGCAGTGAGGGCAGAATATTACAGCACAGCCCTGCAGCAGCGAGGGCAGAATATTACAGCACAGCCCTGAAGCAGTGAGGGCAGAATATTACAGCACAGCCCTGCAGCAGCGAGGGCAGAATATTACAGCACAGCCCTGCAGCAGCGAGGGCAGATTATTACAGCACAGCCTCTGCAGCAGTGAGGGCAGGATATTACAGCACAGCCCTGCAGCAGTGAGGGCAGAATATTACAGCACAGCCCTGCAGCAGTAAAGGCAGAATATTACAGCACAGCCCTGCAGCAGCGAGGGCAGAATATTACAGCACAGCCCTGCAGTAGTGAGGGCAGAATATTACAGCACAGCCCTGCAGCAGTGAAGGCAGGATATTACAGCACAGCCTCTGCAGCAGTGAGGGCAGAATATTACAGCACAGCCCTGCAGCAGCGAGGGCAGAATATTACAGTACAGCCTCTGCAGCAGCGAGGGCAGAATATTACAGCACAGCCTCTGCAGCAGCGAGGGAAGAATATTACAGCACAGCCCTGCAGCAGTGAGAGCAGAATATTACAGCAAAGCCCTGCAGCAGTGAGGGCAGAATATTACAGCACAGCCCTGCAGCAGTGAGGGCAGAATATTACAGCACAGCCCTGCAGCAGTGAGGGCAGAATATTACAGCACAGCCCTGCAGCAGCGAGGACAGAATATTACAGCACAGCCCTGCAGCAGTGAGGGCAGAATATTACAGCACAGCCTCTGCAGCAGCGAGGGCAGAATATTACAGCACAGCCTTGCAGCAGTGAGGGCAGAATATTACAGCACAGCTCTGCAGCAGTGAGGGCAGAATATTACAGCACAGCCCTGCAGCAGTGAGGGCAGAATATTACAGCACAGCCCTGCAGCAGTGAGGGCAGAATATTACAGCACAGCCCTGCAGCAGTGAGGGCAGAATATTACAGCACAGCCCTGCAGCAGTGAGGGCAGAATATTACAGCACAGCCCTGCAGCAGTGAGGACAGAATATTACAGCACAGCCCTGCAGCAGTGAGGACAGAATATTACAGCGCAGCCCCTGGGTCTCCAGCCAGCAGCCTGAGCAGCTGAGCTATGATGACAAATTAAACTGATCAAAGTATGAGGATGAAATTAGAAGCATCTCTGAATCAGGTTACACTTACTGGGTAACTGACTCTCTTTAACTACTTTGCATGTGAAAAGAGAGCAATATATTGTGCCAGGAAATGTTCGATACAGTTAAAAAATCACATATATTTCAGTGGCCATCTGGAATCGCATCAGCCGCGATACTGAAGCGAGCACTGCGTAGAGTACAGCTCAGAACACGCCCATCTTCTAAGTCAGCCTTCCTTTCTATCACAGCTCTTCACCCGTGACGTTTGAAGGCTGAATCTTGAAAGGTTGCGATGCTGCCATGTTCATCAGCATTATCTCCAAACACACAAATAAACAGATATATGGACTCTTGCAGAAATGCTCAAAACTGCTTTCCTGGGGGTCTTATAGTGGTTTCAGAGCAACTTCACAGAGGTTTGGCTGGTTGACACACAGACTTACAGATCAACTTTTAAAAAATACCAGCTTCACTATCGCAGCTGGTAAAAATGTCAGTTTTATGCTCAGCCATGCAGATCTGCGTATGTTTACCCTTCCGCCACACTTTATTGTCTAATTGACCCTGCCTTTCTTTAACACTAACTATGCCTTTCTTCCTTATGATGCTGCCGAATGTCCCTGAGTCTGGTGTCCTGCTGTATGCAGAACTGTTCCGCTTAACACTTCCTGTACATTAACAAACATAAAAAAAGAGACAGGGCCTATTTGTTGAACATGTGAATTACAACAGAGCAGCCTCAGAGTCACAGCCTGACTGAGAATCCTTCAATGCAAAAGGGACATAGAATATTAATTGAGTAATTATTATTCATATCACCAGTTGGAAATTAATTTGTGTGAGAACAAAAAATTGATGTACTAATTGAAATGGGCAAGGCACAATCTTTAGAACACGGTCTCCGAAATTGTAATTGCTGTGTTTAGCAAATTAATCCAGTAACTAATGGCTGATGACAAATTCGCATGCGAAGTGAATCAGTATGCTGCAAGGTGAACTATGACTCTGGTAAACTGCACATTATAGCATAATGTTTTGTAGCGTAATTCATACAAAGATCGTGAACAAACATTTGTTGAGCCACACTGGAATTACACATTGGCTCTAAGCTGCGTAAAATCATTCCACTTGCTGCGCAGGAGTGTTTGATATGCAACGTACAAAGTCTGCAGGAAAGGAGAAACAGTGGTCAGACACGGGAAAATGCTGAGTACTAAGTTCAAGAAGAGTCCAATCAGATCCATATGCTGTAAATTCAAATCAGACTATAACATTCACTCAGAGTATATCGAACATTTTCTTGTATGGAAATCTTGCACAGCCTTGGCATAGAACTGCACTGGTTACAAGAGCATTATCTGAAAACTGACTGAAAAGACTCCACTTCCAAACACCAAACCACATCCATTTCCCTGGAATGTGCATATGTGCCCCCATCAGTGTGCATGTGGATGTTCAACAAACTACAATCTGATCCTTGACTCAATGGACAGGGTTCCCCTTTCAGTGCAAAAATCACTGCAGTTATTACTGTCAATTTCTTTGCACATGCAGTGAACACTTAAATAAAAAGCTGCCTTGCTTGTTTACCTGTATAGTTATTGGAAACGGAGTCACGGCTCCCTAGATCCACTTGTTTTCATGCCAAACATCGATATACACCAAGGAGCCAAAACATCATGGCCACTCGAGATGAATTGAATAACATTGATTATCTTGTGACAGCACTGCATGTGCAGGTCTGCATACAGGCTTTAGATGGTCTGTGAACAGTCGGTTCTCAAAGATGATGCTTTGGACAAGGGAGAAATGGAACCAGAGCAACTTTCACGAGGGGGGACACGTTCTGGACTGAATTTGAGGATCTTCAAAGCGGCGAGTCTTGTGTGATGCTCCAGGTCAGCAGTGAGTACCTTCCGACATTTATCTGAGAGAAGAAAAATCACAAACCAGAGACAGGGCTCAAGGGCATGAAAGCTGTCCGATCTGATCCACAATGAGGTGAGCTAGTGTGGCGTCAGTCGCCAAAATAATTAATGTTGGTTACAGATGAAATGTGTCACAACACACAGTGCATCACACCCTGCTTCGTATGGGACCTTGTACCCACAGACCGGCGAGACAGCCCACTGTCCATCATTGGAAGTGCCTAGATTGTGCACGCGCACACGCCTAGAATCCAGTTGTACACTGGTGGGGGTCATGAGCTGGAGTCATGTGTTCCAGTTCCCTGAGGAAGAGATGGCAGCAGGACACACTGTAGGAGAAGGACAAGCTGATGCAGGAAGTGTGATGCTGTAGGAAACGCTCTGCTGAGAAGTCTTGGGTCTGGGCGTTCATGTGAAGTTGACAGCGCTTCTTTTGGCAGCACATGGAGGACGAACACCATATGGCATGTGGTCATGATGTTTTGTCTAATCAGTCTGTCTGTGTCCATTGTTAGTTCACAGAAGGAAGGTAATTGTTGTCATCACATGAAAATAGTTTCTTCATTTTGTGTCTTGTGTTGGATCGAGGCTGTTATTCTACACATGAATTGCATGTGAGGAAAAAGAGAGAGGCCCCAGTTATCTGCATTGGAATTCATCATTTTAGGACTAAATGAACAAGCATTTATTTAGTTTAGTTACTTAAATTCCAAACTTCTTAAGCCTAAGTATCCCTTTTCACGCGAACGGAATCTAAAACACTGAGCTTCTCTCTCATTGACAAGACCAAAAAACATGCAATAACAACCATTTGTCACACAAGACATCCACAATTCATTACTCAAAAAGCAATGGGAAGGAAAAACAAAACAACATTAATTCAAATGGAAAAGCTGCAGTAATGATAAATCTGTTAGCACATCGCCCAGAGCACTCAAAATAATGCTGTAAAACTGTTGTTAACTTATTACAGCTTGAACACAGTTGCATCATCTTGGACTTTTCTAACTGGAAGGGAAATCTGGTCTATCGATTTGTGTTGAATATAAATGCAAATGTTTGAGAGGTTTCGAAAGAAATAAAACTAAATTAGTGGCCAAAAATGTGAAAGTTCAAGATCTGCGAACCCTTCAAATTAATACCACAGTGCTGAAGAAGGATCTTCTGCTTACTAAATTGGTTGGATTAATGTTGCAGTAAAACCCAGAATCGTAATTAATCTGGGGCAGAGGCTGAATAAGATTTCCAGCAAACTAAGGATACCGCCTTCGTTTCCCAGGCCCTGGATTTCCTCAGTCCCTCTGCCCTTACCTGGGCCTTTACGAGCGAAAGAGAAAAACCTGTCAGACATCAGCACTCTCTTTCTCTGAAAATATCTCTGGTCCTCATTTATCAAACGTGCGTACACTAAATAAATGGGCGTACGCCAAGTCTCCCGCGAGGACCGGCATTTATCAATCTGAATGCGAACGGTCCGCAAAAAATCTCACACCAGGTCAGACCAGGTGTCGCAGATTTGAAACAAGCGAACAACATGCAGAAACGAGTGCAGCTGTCAGAATGATTAATAAACCATATACAGCGATGCGGCCGCCATGCTGTTGTTGCTCTTATTAGTAAAATGAATAAATAGGCGAAATAGAAAAATGAATAAATAAATGAATAAGAATCCTGTGTTGAGAATTTAATTAAACTTATATTTTGTGACAACCTGCTTGTCAGGCTGACAATTACAATCAATTAGATTAAGCGCAATGCGTGGCTTGGCAGATATGCAGTGTGGTATGTCAGATGCTCAGACTGAACAACAAAAGAAACGCAAGTTAATTAAAGGCAGACTGTAAAATCAGTTTGCGCGTAAATATTTTAGAAAATCAAATTTTTTACTTGCACGTGCACATTTAACCTCGTTTCATCAAACTTTTCTTAATTTTGTAGTCACTTTGACTGAGTAACAATTAGAGAACATTAACTAACTACCTAACTTGCGTTTCTTTTGCTGCTCAGCCTACGGACACTTTGACCATGACCACATTTTGACAATGGCAGATCTTCTATTGTTAGAGGAATAGCTTCTGTCCGACATGAGCGGAACTTTCGGCACAGAGAAGATCTCCTCCGGGAAAGTGACAAGTGGCTTCTCGTTTTGTGTGGCACCCAATAAAATGTCATGGAGTATCACTCATAAAAGTACAATGAAGAGTGATCCCGGCAGAATTTATTTTAACAATTACCCTCATGCAGCTCCAATCAAGGATGGATGGATGAGTCCCCACCGCCTTGTATTCCCACGATAGAGGGGGAGCCCTGCTGCTACGCGCGCCTCAAACGGTGACAGCCGGAGGTTCGAGTCTGGTTGGCCTCCAACGGTCCGTGCGCTGCGCCTGAGCGCGATCTTAAAATCGGACCACTTTTAAAAAAATTTTACCAAGATGTAAAGATGGATTATCAATTATGTAGGCAATATAACATGAAATATCATGGATCTATAAATTGAATTTATTAAGGCCGATGTTATTCGCACTTATATGTGTGGCCAATGCTGAATTTTTTTCTTGGCCACACTTATGTGCGTCTAATGCGAATTTCGATCAATTTTGGTGCTTCGACGTACTTAAATAAGTGTGAATAGTCACTTCGATTTATTAATGGATTAAATCAAACCTCTGCTGCGCTCCGGTTTTCCACCCCAACGGTGTTCACCACAGCAGCAATAGTTTTCCAAACTGCAGCCTTCTGGGCTCCCTTTATGTCACTCTTAAGGCTTCCAAATAAAATTATTTTGTTTCTCTCCACCTCGGACGTGATAATTTATATTTCCTCCTCAGTGAAGTTCTTTCTTCTTTTCCGTCTTTCGAGAGTCCATGTCGTAAAGTGGGCAGGACTATGCCTACCGGTGGATGAATTTATAGGGGCGTGTCATGTAAATTACGATGGTTTCTGCCACCAGATTTCTCAACGCCACGCCAGTTCTACACCAAAATCAGTGACTTACACACTTTTAGTAAATCAGACACGACACCTGGGGAACGCTGATATTTACACCAGAATCTACACAAGATCCTTGATAAATGAGTTTGATAAATGAGGACCACCAAGTGTGAGCTTCTCCAGTGACCAAACCAGCTGTCTCGCCGTTTAATTGAGTGAAAGTTATGTGCACCACAAAATTACCCCGGATCAATGGTGACTGTTAGTGGGTGTCAGAGACAGAAAAACAAACACTGCCTGTGCTTCCAACGCAGAAGTCTCGGTAAACATACCCTTTCGTGATTTACAAAGAGACACGCAAAAGTGTTAAAATAGCACAGCACTTCCCCTGCTGCAGGAATCCTGTTCGGTTCGTTCGCCTTATTTTAGCTCCTTGTGTTTGTAACCTCATCACCCTCCTCCCATCCTGTGTGTTCAGTCCAGTAATGTGTCTAAATATCTCCCAAATCAAGGGTCACTGAGGCTTACAGGTTCTGGAGCTGAGCCTGACTGCTGTAATGCTGTCGGTGTAGCGCAGCACCTGGTCAGCGCAGATAATGAGCCAAAATGTTTATTTTTGGAGATGTCAGCGTGACTAACAGAAGTCTGATCAGATTGTGCTTATAGCTGCAAGCAAACAGAAATATCCTCCATTGAAAACAAAAAAAAAAACTGAGTTGCTCTCCAGCCTCTGAATGGACAGTTTTGAACTGGTCCACAAGAAAACATTTACATTTGTGTGTGTATACCTGTATATTTCTGTTGTGTAGCTGTGAAAAAATTACCTTAAAAACAAAGTAAACAAACAACAGTGGGTTCTCCTCATGGTAATTTATCATTGTTAATCAGTGACTAAATGACAAAAGTGAATTCATAATTTAGCTCACTCATTAATAATTATCAATATTTTTATAATCACTTTATTTGTTGAGTACCTTTTAGACAGATTTTTTTTTTTGACAACATACTTGTTATCATCGCATGAGGAGCAATTTTACGTCAGAAGAAAGTTTGAACAGACAAAAGAGAAATATTATTTGTGCCCAGTAAATGTTTAGCCTGTTTCTCCATTGTATCCCGAGTTCCCTCAAACAGTATGGACCTGTTGAGCGATCTGGGTGGGACGATCGAAGTTGATTAGTCTAACGCTGAAACTGGGCAAGGTGTTCCCAGAGAATGTCAGCGTGCGCTAATTGAGGTGGGGATATGCTAATTATCACCTGTGGTGCGGCTGTGTGCTAGCTTTGCTCAAGGGTGTGATGTCCATATGGCGCTATGATGGATGGACCGTAATCCTCGGAACGCTGGGGAGGAAGCTGGCACCCCAGGGCTGGCCATATTGTTCCATTGCCGGTCGACATCAATACAGCAGCAGGTGCATCATGTAAGAAGTTAACATACATGCCACACGCAAAGGCGATCTGCTTCTGACTGACAGCTAGACCCAGCACACAAAAAACACGATCACAAAGCAGGCTAAGGCCTGTTCCAGCAAGTTTATTCTATTTTACATTCTGGATTTTATTAGATTTTATGTTTATTTACACATTTAAGTTTACTTGACTTGCCTGTTTATGCCCCTGGAACAGGAATTATGCCTCATATGACGGTGAGCCAATTTAAACTCTTGGGCTGACAGCCACTAATCTGTGAATTTGAAGAATTACCAGTTACCATTCAACACTTGCTCAGATAGAGCTGCTTCTGAGCCAAAAGCAACTGTTACCACAGATCTGCATGCCTCGAATATTTCATACATTCTGCTATAAATACTATTTTATACATTTATAGTAAATGCAAGATTTACACAGTTTGATGTTTATGGAAACACTGTACATTGCATAAACCTTGCTTGAGGGTGGACGATTCTAAAAGGTTTTGTAATTGTTTCTGGGGAGGATGTGGTTTATTACATTTACTTGTTAGTTTAATGCTCATGTGGTTGGTTTTTTTCCTGCATATATATCTTATTTTAATGGATATTCTGCTCACAAACACTTTTTATAACTCAATATCTGTAATTCTCACTTATTGTCGGGGTTATAACACCATGCCCCACCCCCCATTCAGACTTATTTATTAATTTTTTTTAGTGTAATTCATTCGGGATAACAGTGCCTGCTAAATACCAGAAAAGTAACAGATTTGTAATGTACCGAGATCAGGAACCAGTCGCGAGAACCAAAAAATGCAGTAGAGCTTGTTTTATTAATAAAGGGGGAGGACCCCCGCAGGGCAAAAGGCAAAAGTACAGAGTCCACAATCTAAAAGTCAAACCCAGTTGGGCAAAAATAGAATCAAAAACCAGGGCATCAATCACAGTAATCTTAGTCGGACAGGAATGGGTCTGGTACACAGGAATAGTTCTATCAGAGAAGCAAGCCAGAATCCACAGGACGTAATCCGAATCGTTACCAGGGCAGCAAACAGATCGCGTAGTCGGGCAGAAAAATAGTCAAAACATACAGATGCAACAATAATCAAAAAACAGAAAGGCAAAAATCGAAGGTCGGGCAATCCATTCAGAAAGATAAACACTGAGTAATCAAGGCGAGAACAAACGTGGCACAGGAAGCTAGGAAGAACGATCTGACACTGGAAGTGCTTGAATAGACATCTTAAATACACATCCGGGGTGAACACATGACAAGGGAGAAACAGGTGCAATCAATGATACAATATCAGGAGAGACACATGAGGAATAAACTAATTACATGAATTTGGCTGTAGCCAAAACGCAGACAGGGATCACAAGACAAACCAAAGTACAAAACAACAGCTCCGGTTAAGGAGTACTAAAGTGTATAGTTTAAAGAAAAGGAAAGCATAAAGTATAAGTGGAGATCCACAGAAAATTGCGGCAGAGATAATTATGGATAGGCAAGGAGGCGGAGACTAGAATTGGGCGACTGCTGAGAGATTGTTAGTCAATTAGTATGTGCAGCTATACAATCCCGAGTGCATGTTAGTAAGTTAGTAAAAATATACAATGTTAATAAGTGTTAGTAATTATCGAAAACAATAAACTGCTAGTACGGTTAGTGGATAGCAAAAGGAGAGAGGAAGGAAGAACACGAGATAATGAAAGAAGGTTGAAACCCAGAAACCAGTAAATCACTTGAATGAGTGGCACGCAAGACTAGGGACCGTGAGCAAAGACCTACACAAGACAAGACAGGGTAGAAATAGTGCAATGCATGGAAATGAAAACATGGCATGATAACTAAGGCATGAAAAAATAATAAAACATGAAATCCAAATTACCAAAAACACAATACTTGATCCTAAGAATAGTCAGACATATGCAGTGGTCACTAAACACAGAATCAAACAACATGGCATAGCCAGGCACAGAACTAAAACATGGCATGACAGAAATGCCGATCACTACAAGATTTGAACCAAGAACCTTGTGATTATGAGAGCAGAACCTGAGCGATGGTGTTAAATGGAGCATCGCATCACTCTGGCAGGCGGTGAAAAACGGGGGCTTCAGCTGCATCAGCCGAAAACTCATCTCAGAGACGATTAACCAATCACAGTCCATCCCCGCAACACAGCAGTCCACTGAAAACAACCTCCTCCTATGCAGTGAGCGACACCCCCCAGCGCAGAAGTATTGCCTGCTGCTGCTCACGCCCCGCTCCTCCTGTACACATGAAGTCCCTCCCCCACCCATCTCAACTCCTCCCCCAGGTGTCAAAGCCATGTGAGAAAATAGCTGGTTAGCATCCTTCACAATTCAATTTTTACAGGCTGGTTAGAGGTTGCTTTCATTCTTAATTTCATCACAATAAGAGTTTGAGATCCACTTAGCACAACAGATCTAAATCACAAGTACTTCCAGTAACATAAAGAATCAAATCTGTCTGATGCACGAAAAGCCCAGTGATTGAAAGCTGAATAGATCGTCTGTTGCGTGGTCTGGATTCTACTCTCTCTCTCTCATTTCTCTCTCTTTCTTTTTGGCACGATTTTAATGGATTTTTTCAAACTTAAAGGAGTCATTTAGAATTTTGGACCTAGGCCCTCATTTCCCAGTTTGCCAGTGTGCTATTATTCAGTGGAAATTGTTTTCAACACTTTTCATTCAGTCCTTCTAGTTGCAGAGTTTGCTGGTGCTAGGCTTGCGCAAGTCAACAGTTTCTGCTAGCCTGCCAATAAAAACAGTGTTACCCACTCCACAGTACACCCGAGGCAAATAAATTATAACGCCAAACTATTGATAAAAATGTGTGTGTGTTTGTGTGTGTGTGTGTGTGTGTGTGTGTGTGTGTGTGTGTATATATATATATATATATATATAACCCAAAACCAGTGAAGTTGGCACATTATGTAAATCGTAAATAAAGACAGAATACAATGATTTGCAAATCCTTTTCAACTTATATTCAATTGAATACACTGCAAAGACAAGATGTTTAATGTTCAAACTGAGAAACTTTTTTTTTTTTTTGCAAATAATCAGAAACTTAGAATTTGAAGGCAGCAACACATTGCAAAAGAGTTGGCACAGGGGCCTTTTTACCACTGTGTTACATCGCCTTTCCTTTTAACGACACTCAGTAAACGTTTGGGAACTAAGGAGACCAATTTTTGAAGCTTTTCAGGTGGAACTCTTTCCCATTCTTGCTTGATGTACAGCTTAAGTTGTTCAACAGTCCGGGGTCTCCGTTGTCGTATTTTACGCTTCATAATGCGCCACACATTTTCAATGGGAGACAGGTCTGGACTACAGGCAGGCAGGTCTAGTACCTGCACTCTTTTACTACGGAGCCATGCTGTTGTAACACGTGCAGAATGTAGCATTGTCTTGCTGAAATAAGCAGGGGCGTCCATGAAAAAGACTTTGCTTGGACGATATTACGGATCGTAGATGATGAAATGCCTAAATTTCTAGCAATAGCTTGTTGAGGAAGGTTGTTTTTAAACTGTTCGACAATCAGCTCACGCATTTGTTCACTAAGTGGTGACCCTCGCCCCATCCTTGTTTGTGGATGACTGAACATTTCAGGGAAGCTGCTTTTATACCCAGTCATGGCACCCACCTGTTCCCAATTAGCCCGTTTACCTGTGGGATGTTCCAAATAAGTGTTTGATGAGCATTCCTCAACTCTCTCAGTCTTTTTTGCCACTTGTGCCAGCTTTTTTGAAACATGTTGCAGGCATCAAATTCCAAATGAGCTAATATTTGCAAAAAATTACAAAGTTTACCTGTTCGAACATTAAGTAACTTGTCTTTGCAGTGTATTCAATTGGATATAGGTTGAAAAGGATTTGCAAATCATTGTATTCTGTTTTTATTTACGATTTACACAACGTGCCAACTTCACTGGTTTTGGGTTGTATATATATGTATATGGCTGATGGCTGTTTTCAGGCTCTCCCTGATGGGCAGTAGTACACTGGACAGGATTGTGACCTCACAACTAAAAGTTTGTATCATCTACAGCCTCTGTGTGGAGATTACCTGCCCCCTCGGGCCTGTGGGGGCGTCTCAGGGGTTATCAGGGCTACCTGCCCCTGTGTTAATCTGTTCCGTATGATTGCAAACAAAACAGTGAATGTTGTTGCTGAATCTGATCTGTTTGTGCTGCCTGAGGTTTGGCTGCTTGCTTCCCGGCCTAAGACAGGGCCGCACCGCAGGACTTTCCCCTGGTGATGAGCTCATTCCCCATCCCCCGAGGAGCGGCCTCCTGCGGCTCAACCCCACCTCTCACACTCGACTGCCTCCATCTTCATTCGGCTCATTAACAATCAAACTATTTAACTACTGAATAACCTTAACTAACATGGAGCCCATAATGATTAGGAAATGACTATAACAGTGATTGCCAATCGATTATATTTGTATATTGGATGTGATACTGTAAGAATAGCAATAATCTGACTAAATCCAAAAAAAGTAAAACGTTTCTGACCTTTGTCCCTAATTTTAGCATTTTTTGAAGCTTAATTGATCATAAGATGGCTCTTGAATTAATCAGAATGTCGTATACATTCAAAAGAATACAAATGAAGAGGAAGAATTCTTCGTTAAATTGAAACATATCAAAAAGACGCTAATTATGTACAATAAACTACACAAACTAATTCATGTGAATCTTTGATGTTTCATCAGTTTCATGAGTTTGGGATCTTCCAAAGGAACTTAAGGACATCCTGCATCTTCATTATGATGCAATGTACATTACAGCAACGCTATCAAAAACTAATCGGACAGTCATTCAACTAGTTAGTCTGAGCAACTTAGCATAGCAAAGTTTAAGTGAAAATCGGTAAAGTAAAATGAGTGTAATTAATCAGTGGAAGGTGTGGTCACTGCAGGCCTTTCAAATCGCTGACGGTGGGACAGTGCTGTAGGTCAATCGGACTGTTTCCACGAAGAAGCATCAGTGGTATGTTCGCTGAATTTACACTGCGTCAGGGAGCATGAGTGTTAGACTAGTAGCAGGGACACAGAAAGGCTGTTTCTAACAGAAATGAGTCTGAGAATAGGCACTAAGACTCACAGGTCCAGGGTCAGTTCAGTAAGATATTCTCTCTGTAGTGAGGAATTATTGTCATTCTTGCCTGAAAGCAATGTCTGTGACAGAAAACTTAACTTCAAGGCTTTAATTATGGAGAGGTTGTTTGAAAATTCACTCTAAGGGAAGACAAGCATTCTTTTGACAACATACTTGTTTGGGTTTGAAATAAACCATCACAACAGGAGTAATTTCTGCCATAATAAAGTTTATACAACGGCCAAATTAACATTTTGTGCGAATGCCTGTCTGTGGGATTTTTCCCATTGTCTCTTGAGCTCTCCTGAACTGTGCGAATCTTTCTGGAGCAATCTGGGCAAGACAATCAAAGTTAATTAGTCTAATGGCGAAACTCGGCACGGCATTCTTGGAGGCTGTCAGCGAGAACTCAGTCAGGTGGGGACATGCTAATTATCACCTGTTTTGTGGCAGAGTGCTGGCAGAAAGCAGATGCAAAGCTAAAAATATTGTCTTAAAAAATTAGATTTCAATCAGTTTACCAAGTTGATGCACAATTTAGTTGTGTGCATTGGTAATCACGTCAAAACTGTACTGTACTGCTTAACATTTCAGACATTTCAGTACTGCTTAACATCTCAGGCATTTACATTAGCATTAGCTTTAGCATATTTTCCCCGTGTGGTCAAATTATGTTTCCAGCAGGCAGTCTTTTTCTTTTCCTCTGAACACCGCTATCAGTGATGTTGTCCTGGTTCATTAGATTTGCCCCCATCTTTAATGAGCTGCAATCCTGGATGGTTTTATTTTTGACTTTTTCTTCAAGTTGCCATTTGACTAAAATGGCTCGCGCTTTTTTCCCTTGGTTGATGCAAACTCCTTGTCGATGTGTGCAAACTCCTATGTCTCAAATAAGCTTTGCATATTTCTCGTTGACACAACGGTCTAACAATTCCAGTTCAGAAACAGGGGTAAATGCCCTGTCCCCAGAAGTTTAAGTCCAATACTGGCTGTAAAATGATTTTCCTGGGTACTAAGCAACGACATATTGTGCTTAAAAAGTACATTTTTTTGTGCTTTATGACAAGGGTCAGAGTCAGATTAGTTTCACAAACTTTATCAACTTGCGAATCAAGGTCAGACTCTCTAGGTCAAATCTAGAAGGCAGAATCAGAAACAGAACCCAGGCAGGGATCCATAAACCAATCAGACAGAATCTGGTAGAGATGGACAAACGGAATCATCAGCCTAATAGTCTTTCATTGTCAAAGCAAAAAGTGAACAGACTCAAGTACTACTGGAACAAGAAAGTCGCACACTGGGAGGCTAAAACTGAGGGCTCATACACACAGGGGAGTGATAGTGAAATCTAACACAAGTGAGGCAAAGGGGAACGGAGCACTGGGAGGGCGAGGTTACGAACGATTAGAAGAACAGGGAGGGCAAGTGGGGAGCAGGCAAGGTAAACAGTGACAGGTAGAAAACTCAATAAACAAACATAAACTGAAACATGAATGCAAACATAAATGCAAACCCTATCTATCAAACCCTGACACTTAATCAACTCTCTCAGAGTTCATGAATCCTCAACTGAAATGATTCATACGATGGTGGGGCAGACGAAACGCCAGACAGGCGGACGCTGCCTGATACCGTCCCTTGTGAGACTCCGAAACTCCCTCCAGGCATTTGGACCTCGACATGACTGCCGCGGCACATGCATATCAGCTCGAAATGTAGAAGAAGGGGTCAGTGTTTTATCGGGTCTTCAGCCTAAAACAAAATAAACCGTTATAATCTGTCCTACTTCCCAGTCAGTTCTCCCCAGTGGGAAATTCCCACCGACCCCCCCGGTCACAGATGACACTGAAAATGGGTCAGCTGGTCAACACCTACTGATGATACGGCCGTTACTTACGGGACTCTGCTGTTCTCCGGTGGGGGGGAGCATTAGCATTCTAGCCGGTGGAAAAAAAGCAGCCATTTTAATTTAATAATCTAAGCAGAAATGCGCATCAAAAGAAATTCTTGTCAAACACGCCTGAGAGCAGGAGCTGATTTCTTCATTATAAGTCGCCTATGAGGGGAAACAGAACTTCAAAGCAGTGAAAATTATAAAGTCAAAAATTATATTTCAATTAGTTTATTTAGTTGAAAGTTACTTTGAATAAGCCTTACAAAGCAAAGCATGTTCATTTATTCATTTATTATCAACACGAACATCTGCAAATGGATTTTTGACAATGTATGTATAATTATTATCTTTATTATTATTATTATTGAGAAAGTTTGAGAGACATATTTTGCTTTCATGACTTAATCCAATATTCATATTAACAGAAAAACTCTCCTTTTGTCGTATACTTAACTGAGGAAAACACCAGCGATGGTACTTTTATGTCAATGGAATTAGCATTTCACAGAATGGTCCATGCGCCGTGTCTCTTTAATGAGATACAATCTTTTTCTCTCTCTCTCTCTCTTGTTTTAAAAGGCCGAAATTTATGTGGTTAGTTCAAAAGTAAAAAAAAACATCTTAATTCACCTGTGTCTCCCAGTGTATTGTTTTCTCATGTGAATTCCAGACCAAAATATTAAAAAAACATGCTAAGGGCTCCCTATCAGCTCCAGCTTCGATGTCTGACAGGGAGGACAAATGCTTTCAGAGGATATTTAGATGTGACCCGGTGCGGTTGGTTCTGACCAGGCTAAACTTATGATAACTGTGGCACTTACTGAAAACAGTTAAAGAGCAAACCCAAGTGCACCAGCTTTGCATTTCAATCTGCTCATCCAAACTCAAGGTCCTCATTTGTAAATCCTGCGCAAACAGAGCTTTGGAATGAGTATTTGCATCTTCTCACACACAACAGTTGTGATTCATGGAACAAAATTGACTAGAAACTTTGTGTAAATCTGCAAAAACTCTGACCCGTGTGTGCAGGGTATTTCAGAAAAGGCCGGGATTACTGACACTTGCAGAGAAGAAGGAATCCATCCTAAAGCTTATAGCAAAATAATAACTGAAGTTTAAAGGTAAACAACAATTTGACATGGCTTTATAATGATTATGAAAACCTTTAAGAAATATGTGAAAAATGGTTTGTCGGCTCATCATTCATAACCACGTCAGCCAAACTGATGTAGTCTATATATGACTGAATAAATTAATTTATCATGATCTGATTACATTATATGATTGAATTGCCTTGTACAGAATGAGTCTAATTAAATGTCAAGTTGACAACACAATCAGCTGCTCACCTTTGCACACACCAATATATGGATTGATAGTGGTTTATACTCTCACCCCAAACTTTATTAAGCACCTTTCTCATCCTGAGAATGAACCTCCTGTACAGTATGTACCGCTGGAATTAGAGATCGTAATTAAAGACAGTGGGCTCTAATTTCGTGGCACAGTGCAGGTTGGCTTAGTGTGGTTCAGCCCACGCAGTGGTAATTTCGTCCGGTGCGGCCCGCGCAGTGGTAATTTCGTCCGGTGCAGCCCACGCAGTGGTAATTTCGTCCGGTGCAGCCCACGCAGTGGTAATTTCGTCCGGTGCAGCCTGCGCAGTGGTAATTTCGTCCGGTGCAGCCCGCGCAGTGGTGATTTTGTCCGGTGCAGCCTGCGCAGTGGTAATTTCGTCCGGTGCAGCCCGCGCAGTGGTAATTTCGTCCGGTGCAGCCCGCGCAGTGGTAATTTCGTCCGGTGCAGCCCGCGCAGTGGTAATTTCGTCCGGTGCAGCCCGCGCAGTGGTGATTTTGTTTGGTGCAGCCTGCGCAGTGGTAATTTCGTCCGGTGCAGCCCGCGCAGTGGTAATTTCGTCCGGTGCAGCCCGCGCAGTGGTAATTTCGTCCGGTGCAGCCCGCGCAGTGGTAATTTCGTCCGGTGCAGCCCGCGCAGTGGTGATTTTGTCCGGTGCAGCCCGCGCAGTGGTGATTTCGTCCGGTGCAGCCCGCGCAGTGGTGGTTTCGTCCGGTGCAGCCCGCGCAGTGGTGATTTCGTCCGGTGCAGCCCGCGCAGTGGTAATTTCGTCCGGTGCAGCCCGCGCAGTGGTGATTTCGTCCGGTGCAGCCCGCGCAGTGGTGATTTCGTCCGGTGCAGCCTGCGCAGTGGTAATTTCGTCCGGTGCAGCCTGCGCAGTGGTAATTTCGTCCGGTGCAGCCTGCGCAGTGGTAATTTCGTCCGGTGCAGCCCGCGCAGTGGTGATTTCGTCCGGTGCAGCCCGCGCAGTGGTAATTTCGTGCGGTGCAGCCTGCGCAGTGGTAATTTCGTCCGGTCCAGCCCGCGCAGTGGTGATTTCATCCGGTGCAGCCCGCGCAGTGGTAATTTCGTCCGGTGCAGCCCGCGCAGTGGTGATTTCGTCCGGTGCAGCCCGCGCAGTAGTAATTTCGTCCGGTGCAGCCCGCGCAGTGGTGATTTCGTCCGGTGCAGCCCGCGCAGTGGTGATTTCGTCCGGTGCAACACTGTGTGCAGCCACTATGGCAATTTGGTAGACGGACTTGCGCCGAGATGGGTGTGGTGGCACAGTGGTGGGAGGTGTCATATATTCATCAAGACGCAGTGGCAATTTCGTAGCAAAAGTCTCCGCTGAAGTGGTGCAGAAAGCTCGCCAGCTCCAAACTGGTTTAATTTCCGTGCCGTGGTAATTTGGCTGACTGGCGCACAGCGCGCACACGTCACCGAAACCTCACAGGCAGGTTTCTAGAATGTCAGGCACATTTCAATACAGTAAATAATTCCAGCAACCACAATTGCATGTAACTATCTGTCATGGCATTTGCCTGCAGGCCCTTCCCCCAGCTGCATTCTTCGCCTCCACCTTAACGAGCCACACCTATTGCTCGTTAAGGTGGAGGTGAAGTGTTGGTATATAAGGGCTGGCTGCACCTGAGTTTGGTGCAGCAGTATTCTTTGTTCTTTCTGAGAGCCCTATTAGCTTCTGCATGCTGCACCCCTCGTTTTGGTTTAACTTTTGTCATTTAAATTAAAGAATCTTGTATTTTTATCTCGGCCTGTGCTTTTGGGTGCCTTAACTCTTTTTGGGAACATGGTCCCAGCGCCCGCCGGCTTTATGTTTTCTGCCGGCAGGCCACAACCATGACACTTTCGGAATCAGGACATAAATTATAGTATCTATATCGATTGTCCTGATGGCATATTAAAGGCGGTTGGCATTTGTAATGGAAACGCGACCTGACTTAATCAACGCAGCTGAATCTGCAATGCAAACTAACGATTTCACATCTTTCTCAGCCAACCACAAACTGCCTCTATATAATGCTTGCGTTCTATGCTCAGTATAGCAGCCTGCACACTGGACGCAAAATGAATTTTTCGCACGACTGATTACATTCAAAGGCCACGTTTCCCAGATTCATTAAAGAAGATCTTAGCGCGAAGAGCTTCTTTAAATCCTTCTTAAGGCTCCAGTAAGAAGCAAGCGTGTTTCCCAGATTCCTTCTTAGCCTAAGATGATTTTTTTCTTCAGAAGAATTTGAAAGAGGGGTCTGGCGCTCTCTTAACACCCTTCTGAGCGACGAAACACTGCAGATACCGCTATGTCAGGCAAATCAATGTGACAATAAGCAAAGATATCAATGCAGTGCGTACGGTTCGTCCTTATTTTACCCCCCCCCCCCCTTTCATGCACCCCTACTACCCATTAAGCATTTAAAATGAGGGAAAACTTACATCTCTCCTCTATGGTTCCATGTGTTGAAATATTTTACCTTATTTCTGCTCTATATATAAAGCAACTTGAGCTGCATGTCTCAAATCAAGTTCAGTAAAGTTTAACCGCATCATTTCACGCATGTAATGTAATGGTTTTATTTTATGTTTTCATTCTTATTTTTCTAAGTTCTTATCTGTGTTATTGGTCTTTATTTGCGTCCGTTTGTTTTCAGACATTCTGTGTGGCATTACGCACATTCATTTTTAACGTTATACGCCACTTGCTACATCAAAACTTCATTAGTGTGCGCGTAAGTATGTGGAACAATCGGTTACTCTGACATCGATCGATCAGTTGAGCTCCAGTTAAGAAGGCAGTTAAGATGGGCACTAAGACACTTCCTAAGGACACCAAGAACGTATCTGGGCTCCCTCTTAGCTGAACTCTCCTTTGGAACCTTCTTAACTCCTTAAGAACGCTCTTAACTGGGAAACGCGGCCACAGTCAATGCAAAGGCCTCTATTCACGTCTTTGCATTGACGTTGAATGTAATCTGTCGAGCAAGAAATTTGTTTCCCGTCCAGTGTGCAAGCGGCTTCATACTATAATTGTCACTTAGGTTTTATTGTTTTTAGTGGGGGAAAGGAATACAGCCTGATTGCTATGATATCGTACTGAGTTAAAGGCGAGGTCACACAGCCCAAAAGTCACGTAAACGCACGAATCACGCACAAAATTCTAGTCTTGCGCGATACATCCGCGATTCGCGCATTTTATCAGTTTTTCTGACGTGGAACGTCCGTAGTTGTCAGCCGATGTTCGCCGGATCGGCGCTTTACGTGATTCCTGGTTTTGAGCAGCTCAAAACTTGGCTTCACGTAAGAGTTTCCGCAGTATTGCGCTGTTATACGTAATTTTTGCGTAAATAACAAAACAATGTGCGAAATATGCCTGGAATATCAGTGATCGTTCGCGAAAATGTTGTCGCTATCGCGTTCATCAACGACTTTCCACTGACGATTAGCAGACATATGACGCATGTTTCGCGCTTGTAACACCTACGTATCACTGAAAATAACTGGAACAAATTTTATTGGCGGATGTGTCTCTAACAGAACACGTAAATAAGCACATGAAATACTTATGAAATACTGATGAATCACTGATGTATCACTAATAACTCCCGTATGATTGCCGCTATATGAAAGCGGCTATTTTATCATCTCCCGTCAGTCCAAGTCCTGCTGCTGAGGGGTGCACATCTCAAGTTCCTCCTCAACGCCAAGTTTCTCTCAGTCCAGCATGAACCCCCAGAGCAGAGATGTCCAAGTGATCCTGCTACAGAACCAGAATGACCAGCTGCTGCTAGTTCATGAGATGTTGGCCAGGAGACTGAGGAGAAGACAGGCCCGAAACGTGTGGGTGAGACCCTGGATTTCTAGAAGACCAGAGCAGGGCTTGTATGATTGGCTGATGGTGGAGCTCCGCAATGAAGACCCAAGATCCTTCCAGAACTTCATGCGCATGCCTCCAGCGATGTTTGACGAGATTGAGATGAGAGCTCCCCTTGTTCCTGGTCTGACGGTGGCCCTTACCCTTCGTCATCTAGCATCTGGCGCCAAGCTGGGCCCGACAACAGCTGGCTGTCAATACCGAAGTCAGTGAGGTTGATGGACCCGTTGAACACATCTTGGCTTGTGCTGAGAACATTGGTGAAGGTGAAGGCCGGCAGGCGCTGCTCACCAGAGGCTTTCCCTGCAGAAGCAGAGGAAGTAACTCTGGCTCTGCTGAGGCTGCTGGTCACCTTGAGACTGCTGGAACTGCTGGTACTGAGGAGCTTGCTGCTGGCACTGGTGAGACTGCTGGTACTGCTGTGACTGCGGAGACTGCTGAGGCTGCTGGAAGACAGGTGGAGCCGACGTAGCCTGAGCAGGTCTTGCAGGCTGAGGAGCTGGAGCAGTCTCCTGGGAAGCAGCGTCAAGGAGCGCAGAGAAGCGGGTCTTCAGCTGCTGGTACTGCCCTGCTGGTGCTGCACGCAGGCTGTCAGACACGTACTTGATGAACACTTCACGCTCGGAGGACTGGACAGGCTTCTCTTACACCAGCTGGGCGAGGAGCTGTTGGTTCGCCTTCATAGTCTCCCAGCTCTTTCATCCATTCCTCCTCCTGCTCGCCCCTCTTCCTCTTCTTGCTGGGCCTGGACTCGGCCTGCCTCGGCTGAGGTTCTCTCCACCACCTCCAGGTCGTCAAGAGGAGTGAGTGCTTGCGAACCCCCCATTCTCCACGCCTGCACCTGGTCTATGAATTTGGAGCCCAAGGTGTCCATGTGGATCATCAAGGTACACTGCACAAATTTATGCCCATGTTTGTGGAACAGCTGGCTAGGCTCTATGACAGGACACATTATCCTGCTGGAAGTAGCCATTAGAAGGCGAGTTGCCTGTGGGCATAAAGGAATGCATCTGGTCAGCAACAATGCTCAGGCTGGCTGTGGCAGTAAGATAATGCTCAGCTGCTACTAAAGTGCCTGATACGTGCCAAGAAAACTGTTAGAACAGCAAGAATGTGCAGCAAGCATTCCTTCATCCGGATCAAAAATGAGAAAGTACTGCACACTACACTTTCAGAAGCGTTACAAACTGAAAGACCTGGTGAGGAGGTGTTAAGTGTTGGAGAAATTGGCCGTCTCTCCATCCCTCCTTCACTCATTGATTCACTCAGTCGCTCACCCAAAAAGGAAAGTGAAAAACAAGTGCTTGTGTTTGTTTCCCAATCTATCACACATCTATCCACAGGCTCAGAAAGAAAGAAAAAAGTTGGCTGTCTCACCTTTCCTCTCTCACTTTTTCATCATTTTCCTCTCTCACTCATTGCTCACTTATTTCTTTACACACACACTGGTACTGTCATAAATCGCGCATTAGTCCTGGCACACAGCACTGGACTGACTCAGCCAATTATTCACTTTTTCTGTCGCCTGACTAACTTTCGTCGTGAGTCAGTGAACAACATTTTCGGCCCAAGAGAGACAAAGAAACAGCTTAACATCACTGAAAAAAATGCTCTACATTTGTTGTCTCTGAGCAGCGTATCATACCTGTCATGCAGGATCAATAATAAGAATGAAGGGTCTGGTCACTTCCCTATGGCCAATCATCAAGATCAGATTAAATCACATGACAGCAAGTCATCATAGTGGGACGCGGTTATGCATTTGTGTTGAGATATTTCATTCAACAGCACTGAGAAAAACCAAGCTTATAACAGATTATGACACATTGCACAAATTACACAAAAATGACAGTGTTACTCTCTGGGATATGGGCTCATAGTGTTCCAAAAGAGCGAGGCCAGAGTTTGCCTTTGAGAACAAAACCAAAAAATAAAAAAATTTAAGTCGTCTCAGTATGAGAAATCTGGGCTTTTATGTTTGGAGACATAAATTGTCACTCAGAAACATGGAATCACTGGTGATTTTCTTCATATAAATGAAATTAAACGGTGTTACAGCTAGACAATGACCCAAAACAAATCCAAACTCTTCGGAGACTCTGGCAAGGAAATAAAATATATGGAGTGGCTGACTCATTAACCTTATTTAAACCCCAGAGAACTGTAAGAGGATCGCCTGTGTCATAAAGTTCATGACGTGTGTCCATCGTTAAATGCTCTGTGATGGGATATTTTGCAGTCTATGAGGGAATTCACTGACAATGATACCTTGGCAAACATGAATATCCTGAGTGCCTATGATCTGACCCCACATAATTGGAATTCTCTGCACACCATGTTAAGACACATTTTGGTGTTTGTTTCAATTAGCCTTATTTACTATCACTCAAACCTCAAACCTTTATTGAGTAAAATGCTCTCGAGTGGTAGTTAGTGGAAATATGATAATGATCTGACTTTACCTGGCATAGGACTGAACTCAGATCAGTGCCAGATTCAAACACTGGTCTTTCACTAATATGTACAAAACCCCATCACCTGGGCCCACCAACTGTGTGTTGCATTTAAAACTAAAGGTAAAATAATTTTCCCACAAAGGAGGACGACTCAGGGCCACAGCGTTATTGATCACAAATCACTTCCCATCTTAAGAGGGCTGAATTATTTGTCCCAATCTGATGATTGTCTCATTTATGAAATGGCACTCATCCCAAACATTCAGGCCCAAACTTGCTTTGCCATTACCGCACTGTCACAATCAATTTATTTTTCATTCATTTGAAAACATCTAATCTGCTGCATAGCAAAATGGCACAAAGATTCAAAAACTGTGTTCTTGTGTTGTTTCATTAAATGTCAAAGCCAAAAACAGAACAAAGAGCACTTTGGGTTAATAACCTATTTTGGGTTAAAACCTTGCAAAAGCTTAGCATTTAAAAATAACATTCAGACACTTCAGCTTCATTTGAGAAAACATTCTTAAGTAGCTGTTTTGCTTCTCTCAGAAACTCTCTAATTGTTTTAGCATTACCAAAAAGGTGCCAGTTTGTTTAATTGTGGAGCGGAATAAGAGCTTGAGTGTGAGATGCAGGTGATCCTGGGGACCCGTCCCTTTGAGCTGCTGCTCTAATAACATTTCAATGCGCAGTAACTGCTCAACAGGGTGGCGCGCAATTGACTCTTGACTCATCCAGGGATGGGAAAGAAATTATGGCATCTCTACTCATAACATTTAATGGATCAACACCAATCACACATATTTAGAGATGCTCTTGAAGTGCCACTCTTCTGACTCCTGTACAATGACCTGTGTGTTCAACTTTCCAACTGCGCTGTGATGAAGAACACTTCCTGTATGATGTCAGCTCGCTACATCTCCCCCTAAATCAACCACAGAGGTAACGGCAGTGGGCACTCGGCAAGAAAATCACCATTAAAAATAGGCATTGTTTTTATTTACAAATAAATAAAGGCAGAGACAAAAATGGGAAGTATTAACATATATGACAGAAATAAATCGCTATTTTTTTTTCAAGAGCAACCAATCTCTTAGACATCGAAAATTTGCAACTCTTACGAATTGAAAGAAATTAATGAGAAATTTAAGATGTGAGATGTTTCATTCATCAAGTAGATGCTCTTATGACTGCTGAGGCAAAAATTATTGTGCATCTGTTTTCATAATCCACAAAATATTAATGAAGCCTGAAGTTTCAGGTTAGTGTAAATAAGACTGCTGAATTATTAATCTCAGTGATTTTTTTTTAAACAGAAAAATATAAACATAGAATTAAAAAGCAAATGAAGGATCTTTGTCACTCCTACAACTGTACTACCATCCCACAAATGTAAAAAACCTACCAATATTATACAAATCTGCAGCTATGAACAGAATAATCCAGCAAATGTAATGTTTCCCTTTTTTACTTATGTAATACTTTTTGCATTTCATTATCTGATTTTACTGAATTCAATCATGTTTTGTCAGCTTTTCCTTCTTTTTTCTTCTTTTGATACTATTTATTCGCCTTGTTCATGAATGTTGTCATATTGTCTTTCTGTTTTCTAATGTGAAAAATCAATAAAAACTTTTTTTTTAAAAACCGAAATGTTTCCCAGAAGTGTAATTGAGAATTACATTGGTGTTTGGCATCCATTGTAGGTTTATGGGAAATGTATTACGCGAGCATGATTTTTACATTAAAACCTGCAGATTTCTGTTACATCTGTGGTTTATTATATGGGTGGAATGTTTTCACTTTTGCAGGCATTGCAAGTCTTTTTCTAGTTGAGAAATCATGATGCAGCACTTGCACACTCCAACCTCAAGTAATCCCCAAACAGTACAAAATTGTTTGGGCTTTCGGATGAAGCGGGTTTCTCTTTTATAACAAATCTCCGGCAGTCAGAAAGAGGGGAGAGCGATCACGCTCTGTGATTCAAGCCCAACCAATTGGAGTCCACCTTTGCACAGAGAGCCGCATTATATTCATTTATTCATCCTAGAGAGCCAACAAGAACACACGACTACTGATCCGTGGACTCAGTGAAAGCTCTTCAACTCCAGGAGCCATTATGAATACCATATTTCCAAAGCAATAACAGTAATAGCACCAGCTCAGTGTACACGGGCTGGGTAGAGGTACAGGGAGACAGGGAGTTAGGTAGTTGGGGAGGGGGTGTCGTTGCTATGCAGAGACGGCAGGTTTGAATCCCAGGTGAGGCACTGCTGTTGAGCCTTCAACGTTTGGCATTTAACCTGAGCCGCCTCAGTAAGCATGCAGTTTGTGTAACAACGGCAGAGTGACTCGCCCCGCATGAGGGTGAATATGCCTGAGGAACCGTGAGACGCTGTGAGAATGGGCCTAGACTCCGGGTGCAAATGACACACCTGATTTTTTTGTGTGTTGTTGTTTTGTTCTTACATACAGACAGTATGTGCATTTAATTCTGCCACAACTTTTTTTCCCAGCTCTCCACTGGTGAAGCACTACAAAGGCTCTGAAGCGCTGCCTCGGTCAGAATATCCTACTGTAGGGGAGTCATTGAGCTGGCCGCTCCAAATTTTTGGCCCCAAAGGAAAACAATGTATACAGTTTGGCCCATAAATATTTGGACAGTGACACAGTTTTCATTCCTTTACCTGTTTACACACCCACAATGGATTTGAGAAGAAACAATCAAAATGTGCTTGAAGTGCCGACTTTCACTTGGATTTAAAGGTTTGCTCAAAAATATTGCCTGAACCATGCAGGAAGCACATTGATTTTATGCTCAGCTCCTTCAGTTCTTGGGGTTCAAAAGTAATTTGGCACCAACAGCTGCCTAATGCGTACTCCTGAAATTCAGCACATCATTGTCGTCCCGATAGAACACACACAATTTATGACAAAGACTCTTTTAACTGCTTCAGAATAGAATTGAAACATGAATATAAAAAAAATCACATTGATTTAAATGGTTCAAATGCTTAACTTTCCAGTTACACCAAAGAATCTTCGACAATGTCTTCTCTCCCTGCACGGTGTACATTTGTCGCGAGCTTTGTCCATCAGAAAGACTGCCCCCTACTGGCCAACCATCTCCAACTCCAGTAATTACTTAATTACCCAGAGATGCCCTCACTCTGGATGCAAATATAACTGCATCTTTCAGCTTAGCCATCCACACTCCGCTACGGTAACTGCTGTGTTGAAATTGAGAATGGCTTTACTTGAGTACAGTCAAGTGATTGGCTGCTAGAGAAGAATACCAATCTGCTGCGCCGCAACACATGATTGGCTGATTGTACAGAGACTGAAACAGCTGAGACGAAACACATGATTGGCTGTGAGTGCCACACACCGCTGAGCTTGAGCGTATGGTACCGTACCGCGGGACGCTCCAGCTATTGTGATCATTCAGCTCATCTCCCGACCAGCACAGAGCCGCAAAACTTCAAAAACACACTCCAGATGGCAAACAGGATGAATGCATCAACGTCTGTTCACCGCGAACACCTTGCTGTGACTGACAGCTGTCACAGTGAGGATGTGTGTGTGCTTGTAATTGTGTGGGTCTGGTTTGCGTGCATGAGTTCTGACTCATCCATGTGTGCGGCAGAGGGTGTGTGTTTAAGGAGTGAACAATTTCATGTTCGTAATTAAACATGCACGTGTGACTGAGCATGTATGTACCATGTTCGCATTATCTCTGAGCTCATGCTGGTGTATGTGCACATGTGCGCGCGCGCGTGTGTGTGTGTGTGAAAACTGGCTGTCACTGGAAGCTTGAATTTTGTGGCACCTAAAATGAAACCTTCTCATGTTAAAAAAAAAAACAAGTCAGGCAAATAAAGGTGAAAATAAAAAAATAAAAAAAGCCCTGTTTAAGATCATAAACTCAATATCAGTGAAAGCAATGTGCAGTCGTTGAATTTTTAACATGATTTCTTCAAAGGTACTGTGCAAATCAGAGACCATTTACATATCAAAAGGGTAAAGATTGCTTTCATTTCAAATCCTCCTAAGTGATGTGGGTTTTTTCATTAAAAAAGTTTTTTGGGAGTAGCCCGTTGAATTGCTTTACCAACATGCGGTGTTTCTGTCACAATGTTCTCCATGGTATTCACCAAACTCCAGTTTGTTTTCCTCGACATGTTCACTTCTTCTCAAGACAGGTCCAAAGAAACTTTGTAAAATTCTCTGAAAAGTTCTTGGACTCGTACCCTTAATTTAATTAACTCGTTCTGACAAATTTTGTGACACAAATTGAGGGAGAGTGTGATAATTGAACTTGCTTTGCATGAAGTCCATTGGGTTCAAAATGCGACTCTGTTTTTGCTATAATGTTGATCATCATGTTCATCCTCATTGTTGTTCATTGCAAGCCAAACATGACACATGTAAACCAATAAAATGTGTCAAAAATAAACCAATTAAATGGTCGTGCCTTGAGCATTATCTTGGCAAACATTTGATCTTGCATGTTGAGCGTAAACAGTGAGTTGAGAGTTCGAAGAAGTTGCTAAACAAAAACGAATGTATTTTGCTGACTAATCTTTTCCTGAAGCCATATGGTAGAAACGAAGTATAATAAACCTGAAACCTTGAGTGGACCGAAATGTTCTCAAGCTCCTCATGTAATCTCCATAATTTTGATCTTGGGCCTTTAAAAAAAAAAAAAAACAAGTTGACATCACACTGATTTTACGATTTTTGCCACGTGCAAGTTAATGAAAAAAAAATAGTCTGAAAACCAGCCATTTTCTTTTCAAACACATGCACCTTTCAATCCCGACCAAAAAAAAAAAAAAAAGAAAAATCTGTAATCTCACCTCATGTCATACGTTGATAGTTATCAAAACCATTCCAGGGACGTGCATCAATGCTTTATTTGAATGCTTTTTAATTCTGGAATAAAATTATTGTTAAATAATTGACTGCGAAGTAGAAATATGTTTTTGTTGAGTTCATTTTGTGATGCACTAAATCACAGTAAGATGTTTGCTTAGATTGGATGGATGTGACACAGCCCGACCAAAAAATGTCTAACAGCCGCCACTGACCCCAGCGGAAACAGGACGGGGGGTCCGAGTATTAGTCAGCTGTGACCACTCTTCACTTATTATACGTGGTTTTGAATCCTACGAGCATTCTTTTTGACTCAAGCGTGCACTATGAGCGGGTATTGTTGTCGTGTTGTGTAGTACATGAACTCCTCTTCCTAAGGATGAGAAGAACCTGATAGAGGATGGTTGATGTTTCCTGTCCTCTCATTTTTTTTTACAGCTCAAAACAGGTCATTAATTTGCAGAAACAAAGTTAGACACTAAAAACAGTTAGTATACTTGCTAAATATTATTAGTCTTAAATGTCATGACCCATGTGTGACATTGTGAAGTTGAGTCAAAATCTCATTTGATTTTCTTGGTGTTGGTAATCGGGGCTGGGGCCGCACCGCAAACTAACATAAATGTGAATGCTAAGGATCGGGAAAAGATAAATGTATTTTCCTTCTGTTTATTTTTCAGCTCCTTGAAAATGATTTCTTTTTTTTGGGTAATGTCTCCAGTTTTGGTTCCAACATATTGTACGCATACGAAAAGAGTGCCTTGGCTTACAGTTCGCAATTTATGTAAATACTGGGCGATCCGATGTGGGTCTTTACTGATCCACCATTGTTTCTGGCTGAGGATGAACTTCCAGTTGCTTCAGTGACCGTGAGCTCATTCAGCGAGTCTCGCACGGCCCACAGACTTTAGGCCACTCAGGTGAGGAAGATACAGGAAATATTCCAAACTTGAAAGGTGCTGATCAAATGGAACAGACGTTGTTTGAATGATCCACACGATAGATTTGCTACTGTAGGCCAAGAAAATACTTTTATCAGTAGTTTACTGATCAGTACTGTTATGCCCTCGGATCCGGGAACGAGGCATAAGAACAGAAACACTAATAACTCCTCTGTTTTGTAATAAAATGTAGATTTCGGTGACACACATTTAGTGGCTTGGCGGCTGTGCACTCCGATTGGTGACTGGTTGGGGAAATCGGGACGAAACCTTGTGTCCTGATTGGGCAGTGGTTGGTCATGGGAGGGGTGTCCCTTTTAAATAGGCCAAAATCAAAGGTGGTTTTTGCTATATGCCAGAGCCCTGAAGCGACGGACCTTCCCTAAACTCTCGTTTTTATCGTCCACGCGATTCTGTTGAATTATAACTCCTCACCTATCAGACTGCCATGCTTTCAGAGAATAACTCACTATACTGAATCAAAGAATCGAACGGCGCGGAGCTATTCGCCGGTGGAGCGGCAGCTTGAGCTTGCCATGGAACGCTATGGTGCCGTCGTGAGGGGAGGTAAGTCCCGGCACCAGTTCAGGCCAGCCTGCCTTCTTTTACAAGCGAAATTATATCCCTCGACAAACGTGACCGCGACAGTGGTTTTTCATGATTAGTTCTCATTCTTACTCATCAGAATTTGCTGGTGCCATATTTCTTCTTGATTTGACCAGGTCAACGAAACTCTTTTCTGCCGTTTTCATCGGTCAGAAAATACGGCTTGAGGAAAAACTCAGTTCCCAGCGGAACGTAAACTCAGAAGCTTCGTCACTATCGTTCGAACATTGGAGCCCACTGAATGTGCCCATTGGCGGACACAACAGAGAGTCGAGATCATAGGATTGTCGGTTCTAAGCTTCGAGAGCAAGGATGGAGGTGTGCTGTAGTTGAGAGATTTCATGACTGTAATTGGAGGATGAGAACTTCAGAGGGACAAATTAGTCATCTGTCAGCATTCGTTGGTGCATATTATATGTATACAACGTCGCATGATGGTTATAAGTGCCGACAGAGGCAGCAGAAAACCAACATTAAGAATGAAAACCACAAAAAAATCTGTAAGGCCATTAAAACACAGCAGGGAAACAGGGCTTACAGCCTAATTGAATGGAGGAAATCAATATTCTGCACCAGATCATTCACTTCTGTGAGTCTGATGCTAAATTTACAGAATCCTGATTGAAAGAAGTGGGATTATTTAAAATCTCTTTGTCATACTGTCAGTGCTGTTATACTGTCAGAACTGGATGAAAAGCGTGATCAGGCTCCTGAGATGCCTGAGAAAAAAGCCAGGAAATGCAGCTAATGGATATTTTCTGGGACGCTGCTCAATTTTTAATTCACTGTATTGGGTCTTTTCTCCAGTTCTCTGAGAATCAGTGAGAGTTGGTTAAAATTTTAAATGAGCCTCTTTACTCTCATAATCTCAATACAAATTGGCAGAGAGTAGAAAACAAATGATCTTAAATAATGTTTTTTGTCCAGTGATGAAATTGAAAAGCAATAATGAAACATAACTGTCCGTGTTTAAAAACCCTTTTTTTGCATATAATAAGACATCAAATGCTTTACATATTCTGTATCTGCTGGTTGCAATACATCACTGAAGCTACATCACACTTATACTGAGAGAAATATTCAAACCCTGGACGCCCTGTTTTTATGGCCTCAGCATTACATCAAATGGAAAATATGTACATCTTGTATATCATTTTATCCATGTTCACCTATAATTCCATTTTATACACATTTCCCTGTAATTCAGCAGGACATATTTGGGATTGCTGGAAACCTGGAAGTCTCCTCTAGAATGTAAAATAAGACTTAAGTTTCGCAGGTCTGATTGCAGCAGCTGCAAATTATGGACCCATATATGGGCCCGTAGGGTTTAGGGGGTTAAAAAAAATTTCTTGAAGACCCCTCCTTCCTGGATAATGTCACTGAAAAATCCCGCCCACCCAATGTGATGTCATCATTAACCTTCTCAATTTTGGATTTTCCGTGTCCTCCCATTGGAGGTATAAAAGCCCTTCAGTAACCTCACCATAAAATGCATCTAAACTCAAAACTGGTTCCCATTTGCTTTTCTTAATTAGGAGAAAAATGGAACAAAGCCACGATCTGATAATAATTGATTCATGAAATTACCTGTGGTTTCGATGCAAGCCTTTGGATTATTGAATCATCCCACAATGCTCGGAAGATGACTTATGTCGATTTGTTTCTTTTCTTTTTTAAACCATGTACCATGTAGAGAGCTCTCTTCGTAAGTAAATGTACGGTACAAATATATAAATGGGTTTTGCGCCCATCTGCCCTATTTTCTAGACTTCTCTATTTCTCTTGGTCTCCTTCACCTGTTTATTTGCTTCGGAAATGAGCTGTTGGTGTGTTCTCAAATCTATCTGTTCCCATTCTCCGATGCTACTCTAACAGCTCAGCTCTACACTTCAATCAATCACAGTCTGCCCATATTTTTTCTCCACATCAGCCAGCAAATCAATCCTCAGAGTACCGTTGGAACACAAGTCCTGAGGTAACCTGCGAACAGGCCCTTAGCTGGTCTTTTAGCGGTGTTTATTCTCGAGTTTGGAGTTCCTGTGGCACGCGGTCAAAACTTCGGGGATTGGGGCGAGCGAGAAAAACAAGGGCCTGCAATGGTCCTTCGAAGATTTTAGTATCTCTGTTCACATCTGAACGTAAAATACTGATTGGTCAATTTAGAGCACGTGACCAAAGCGTCGCTTGAAGACAGATTACACGGATCCTCCCAAAAAAAGCTATAGAAACAGAAGAAGCTGTATCTTCAAGGTGCTCACGGGTCCTTGAATTGAAGGCAGAGCAAGTGCTGGCAGTTAACGAAGGGCAGAGATGTTCAGGCTGTGCTGCCGACTGGCGTTGGAAAAAGCCTCGTATTCAATCAGAAAGGTGGGCAGAACAAATAACAAACAATACAAAGATCATTGCAGGCGATAACCTCGGAAGCAGCTAACCTGTTTGCAGGTTAGTCCTGAGGCTGTAATCTACCTGATTCAACAAAAGAGACGATGAGAGCGCAGCGCCTGCTCTTGAATAACTCCGCCACATCGCCTCATGTATTATCCTTCACAGGTGCCCTATTAAGGTTGATTCCTGTAGCCCTTTTTTGACACACTATTCATCTGTAAAACTGCTTTCACACCGGACGCGAAACAAAATTTTTCGCACGACAGATTAATCAGCTCTGACAATTTCAGGTTTTTCTGTAGATTGTTCCAGGAAAATGGAGCAGCATACTTAAAAGCTTTCTTGCCCAATTCTGTCCTAACCCTTGGGACTAGCATCTGCAAAGTACCTTCAGAGCGTAAATTGTATTGAGTATGCTTTTTTTGCAAGTATGTGCCCAGATAAGTTGGAACCATCCCACTGATGGATTTATATACCAGGGTCAACCACTGTCTCAGTGTGTATTGTGCTTCCAAACAGTGGCTGTTTGTAATTTTATAATTGTCTGTAGTAATTATATTGTCACATCAATTATCTGTTGGATCTTTTATTTTTTCACAGCAGACTGACAGACTCCTGCTCTAACTGGCAGTACAAGCATTCTGGGGAAAAAAATAAAACACATCTATTTTTTGTTGTTCACTGATGTAAAAATAATTTGGCTCCACCAGTAAGCATTTCTGTCTGAGTTTGACAGCTAGAAAAGTGTAAGTGTACACCTAGAGTGTGTATAACTTCCTAGATATGTAGCCCTACAATAACCTGAAGAAATCCCTCCAAGTGTTTTCAACCAATCACACCCGTGAACTTGGACATACGCTCAGCCAATCAATGACTTGGATGCTGGTGAACTAAAAAAAAAACGAGAAGAAGGATGATGGCGGCGCCCAGAGAAGACCCATGCTGACGGGGATTTCGGTATTAATAGCTCAACAAATAACAGTTTAACTCATAAGTAGTGCTAGTGCAGCTGGTTTTAAGAAGAGCTACGGAAGAGTGACTGTTTGAGGGGCGTGTGTAAGAGCGGAAGACTCCACCCTTCAGCATTGAAGATTCGTTCGTTGACGTATCAACAAGTCTAGTTCAAATAGCGCGAGGCACACGTCCTCGCTAGGTAGGGCAAAGTGTTGATTATTCGGCTGCATTATTAGCGCGTCGCCAATGTTGGAAACCTGTCATGCAGGGGAAGGAAAACAGCCAGCCAGTGCACTGCTACAGCCCAGCACATGCCTGTAGCTCACCTCTCCTGCTCTCTCCCGCCCTCTCTCATGCCATTGGCTCAGGTGTGGGTGGTGAGTAAATAGAATACCCTGCCACACATAACTACACCATTATCAACGGACAGCTACGCGGTCGTTTGGACATTTAAATTGGTGAACGGTCGGCACTAACGTGGACAATCCGAACCAATAAGAACATTGAATTGATAGTGGACTTTGAATGTGGTTATGTGTGTTTTGTAAAATTGTTTTTTTTTTTTTTTTTTTGAGTTTACAATTGACTCATGGATACTACTGTTGTGTGAATTGCATTCACCTCCATATGCCAATGTTATTTGCATGTGAGGTTTAGCTGCAGTATATTGTGTTGGAAGTATATGCTGGTAGTGTTAAGTTAGACAGTGAAAGTGTTATTGAGCCACTCTGGTGAAGTGGATGTTGAGCGTTATATATGGTTTAAGTTTTATAGGAAAACTATTTCATTGCTTTTTCCATTTGAATGAGATGTTTTTTTGCTTTGGTTAAAAGTTGAGAAGAAAACTCTTTCTATACGCCTTACATTTCCATGATATAATTTTGTTTATTATTTTCTTTAATTTACTTTCCTTTTCTATTTTATTCAGTATCAAAATACTAGCAGTAGAATAAACAATCATTCATTCTTCAACTTTAACTCTGTTGCTTATTATGTGAAGTTTTTCCATCTTCCTTGAAGTAGGGGCGTCTCATACTCTGTCTGTAAAGTATAGTTGTTACAGGGAGATTCAGGTTAAGTCACACACACTTACTGATATTCTGTTCTTTAGCTCTTCACCGTGACAGGTCCAAATCCTAAAGCCTTGGCTATTGTACTTCAACTGAACTGGCAGAGTAAACGCGATACTAATAGGCTTGGGGGTTTGCGACTTAGATCCTCTGATTTCCAGCCATTCAGGGAAGAGTGATTTACCCCTACTAAGCGGACGTAGGTCCCGTTCGCTACACAAGGAAGGAAAATAAAATAAACAGGTAAGCAAAGATCATAAATCAGTTGTGCGAATGAGCAGATTAATGGCACCATGCCAACTATGTTGGTGGAAATTGTTGCCGCATTTTTGACCACATACTTCCAACTCTGAGATTAAATTCTCTCAAATGGTTTCGCTCACAAAGAACATTCACACTTAATCCAAAGGGAAAGGGATTTTTTATTATTATTTTTTTAATATTCAGATCAACACCTTGGACATGTTGCTATGATGTGGTTTTGCTCCAGTTTAGGGTTAACTTCAGGTTACACTGCAGCTGGTCACTTGATTGTACTGTCCACAGAGCTTGTAGGTTAAAGCACACCTCAAATTTAAACTACTCACATCTAAATATCAGCATTAATGGAGGCAAGTACAGGGCTTGGAAGAGTCTTTTGAACGCTGATTATCACGTCCTTACTTATGGACACATTTCATTGGAGAAAAGACTCATCACACCATGATTAAAAAATCTTCAATCATGGGCTGCCAGATAGCTCACTCGGTAAAGCATCGCACTGCGATGCAAAAGTGACTATCACGTCACGAAGTTCCGAAGATTCAGCCAATGAGTGTTTGAAGCAGTGGCTGACAGGCGTATGCTTCGTAGGAGAGCCCTGAACTGTCTACAGTTTCCTGAATTGGCAGCAAGGGGTCACAAACGAGCAAGGCTTGTACATTGTTCACCAATTAATTAATGAAATGAATGAATTACTTTATGATAGTAAAATACAGAAGACCTCTTCCTAGTTCTAGTAATAGGAACAAGCTTTTGAGCCTATTTCCTGGGCTCCCAGATCTGGATCGTGTTCCTGTTTTCCAGTCTCTTCAGCCTGTTCCTTTGCCCAGTTTATTAGGAATGTCTCCCAAGCCTTCTGCAGTCATCAGGATCAGGACTGCATACCCGATAAACCGTGTGAACCTGTCTTCTGACAGTTCTGCTCTATCGAGGGCGATCTCCATCTGGCTATGGCCCTAGAACGTCACTGGCCAGGCGTGGACCCCTACCTAAGATTATTACCGTACCGAACTGTCCTATTTTACTCTGGGCTGCGTCGCTTACAGTCATTTCTGTATTACTGCCAATAAACCCTATTATTGGATTGTACTCTGCCTCTGAATCTGGCTCCGTGTCTGGATCATGACAGGATTCTACACTTGTGGCTCAAATATAGATTTAGCTATCAAATAATCATCGGAATTTAATGTCAATATGACCACTTTCAAGATAATCATGATTTGTTTTCATCATTGTGGAATCTAGGCTCTGAACACCATTTTTTTTTATTTTAAAACATGAATTCAGCATAAACTCTTAAGTGCAACACCGCTTGCGCTAAGAACATGGCTTTAAATTACAAGCCCTTTTGATTAAGTTCTTTAGTGATTTGTCCTCATTTAAAAAAAAACAACAAAAAAACAAGGCATTAAAAATTAAATTTCAGCTTTTTGTTAATTTACAAATGTTTTATTTATTTTTCCTGCAGGTCATACTTTCTTCTTCGGAGGGAATAACATCTGTTGTGATACCAAGTGTAATTCTGGATAACCTGCATGCTGTCTAAACCTGCTGCCTGTGTTGATACGGTTTCCAGGCAGCAGAACACAGTTTCCACAAAGTAAACTCATTTAGGGTCCTGACCTCTGCCTCTCAGCTAATGTGCTCCTGAATAATAATGTTCCTGTTTTCTCATGGTCGCTGTTTTTTTCCGCAAAATTATTTCTGCTTGTGCAGCTTTATATTAAGGTCTTCCTGGAGATCCAGACCAGACGTCACATGGGAGAATTACATCCTGTTGGTCAATCTAGAGGAAACTAAATTGATGCCATGCCTAAGAACCCTGCAAAACAAAACTGCTCACATTAAATACAGAAATAATAACTCCTTAGGGTGAATGGTTACCGGTTACTGGTTACAGTACAATTACACCAGTTACACTATTAACAGTGCTATGAATGTCTTTTAACATGGCAAGAAGCAATTTGGCATTATGCATTCATTTTCTGAATTGAATTGTACTCATGGATAGTCTAACTACACTCTTCTGTCACACGTTTCAAAATGGAGGACAGTTCCTTTGTAAGACAAACACCCTGGCTGCACCCTGCTTGGACTGAAATGGCCTTAAGCCTGATAGGCAGTTATTGACTAAGAGGGAAATTGAACATTAAAAGGCATTAAATAGTGATTATGAATGCCCTGGTGTGAAAGCTCTCGTGCTGACAGGTTGTTTGTATGGGCTCAGATCAGAGGATCTGTATGAGGCAGGTGACTGCAGATGGTCGTTTCAAAGAATCGGTCACAGCTTACTGATTTACTCAGATACAGACAGACATAACTGATCATCAGTGGTAAAGGCTGTTTTATGTAAAATCATAGCAGTTGCCAAACCCAATTCAGTTGGGACAAAGTGTAAATTGAGAATAAAATCAAAACGCAATGACATTCAAATCACACAAGCCAGTTTTTTATTCACAATAGAACAGAGATAACAGCAAATCTTGAAAATGAGAAATTGTACAATTTTATCCACAAAATGACCTCATTTCAAATTTGATGGCTGCCACAGGTCTCAAAAAAGTTGGGATAGGGGCCTTTTTACCATGGTGTAGCATCCCCTCCTCTTTTTAGTGTGGTTTAGTTTAGTCTAGTAGTTTTCTACAGAGTGGAGGCGTCTGGCCATTGAGGAGACTAGTTTCTTGAGTTTAGCCATTGGAATTTGATCCCACTCTTGTTTAATACAGGCTTCCAGCAGCTGGAGAGTTTTGGGTCTCCTTTGACAGACTTTTCGTTTAATTATGCGCCAAATGTTCTCAATCGATGAAAGATCAGGACTGCAGGCAGGCCAGTTCAGCACACGGACTCTTATACTACAAAGCCATGTTGTTCGTGATAGCTACAGTACGTGGTTTTGCATTGTACTGCTGAAATACACAAGGCCTTCCCTGGAATAGATGTTGTCTGGATGGGAGCATATGTTGCTCTGAAACCTGTATGTACCTTTCAGCTTTCATGGTGCTTTTTAAAACATGCAAGTGTCCCACACCATATGTACTAATGCATCCCCATACCATCAGAGATGCTGGCTTTTGAACTAATCGATGATAACAGGAGGGGTGATTGATTTGATTTATTAATTTATTTGTAAGGGACAGGTACAAAAAACATTGACAGCTGCAGACGCAGTGCCTGATGTTATGTACAAGTGTATATAGCCAAAGCTAATTTCCAACACCAGTCCCTTGATAGACATTGATATCCCAAACATAATAAAAGTTCACACTATATTAAAATCTAAATATCAGCTCAGAATTATTACACAGTATAATGATTAAAAAGAATAACAGCAATACTAGCGGTAACCCACCATCACAACAAACAAACAAATTAAAAATACTGCCACATTCAAACTTCACTTGTAAGTTAATTGATGTCATGATTACAGTACTGGCGTTAAATCCAGGACTTGACTGCAGGAGAAAATGTTTTAATATCCTGGATTTGTTTTAGACTCGTGGGTAAGGAATTCCACAGAGTTGTACCTAAAATTGAGAAGGCGGTTTGTGCAAAGGTCTGACAGCGTCTGATTCTGCAGTTTCCCTCTGCAGTTTCTCCTCTTAAGCCCGGAGGACACGACATCCATGATTTCTAACAAGAATGTCAAATTTGCCAATTTGCTACAATTCATTTTAAATGAGCCTTGGCAAACAGAACACGGCGGTGCTTCTGGATCATGCACAACAATGGCTTCCTTTTTGCATGATAGAGTTTAGGTGACATCTGTGGATGGCACAGCAGACTGTGTTTACAGACAGTGGTTTCTTGAAGTATTCCTGGGCCCATTTGGTAATGTGAACGACAGAATCATGCCGGTGAGTGATACAGTGGTGTCTGAGGACCCAAAGATCACGGGCATCCAGTAAAGGTCTTCGGCCTCGTCCCTAATGCACTGAGATTTTTCTAGTTTCTCTGAATCTTTTGATGATTTTATGCACTGTCGATGATGAGACCTTCAAAGCCTTTGCAATTTGACATTGAGGAACATTATTTTTATAGTATTCCATAATTTTTTTTTGCAAACCTTCACAGGTTGGAGAGCCTCTGGCCATCTTTACTTCTGAGAGACTCAGCCTCTCTAAGACATCCCTTTTATAGCCAATCATGTTACACACCTGATGCCAGTTAACTTAATTACTTGCTAAATATTCTTTCAGCTGATTCTCTTATATATTAATAGCTTTTTCAGCCCTTTTTTTGGGCTGTGTCCCAACTTTTTTTTGTTTTTGAGATTTGTTGCAGCCAGAAAATTTGAAACAAGCTCATTTTGTGGATAAAAATGTAAAATGTCTCAGTTTCAACATTTGAAATGTAATCTATGTTCTATTGTTAATAACATATTGGCTCATGTGATCTTAAAGTCATTGCATTTTGATTTTATTTACAATTAACACTTTGTCCCAACTATTTCAGAATTGGGGTTGTCCAATCAAAAATCAAGCAAATAAATAATGTCTAGATTAATAAAACTTCAGCTCTTAAATAGTTCAAAACAAAGCAAAGATGATGGCAACATCAGAATGGTTGTGGACGGATCACCTTAAGATTTTAGGAGAAACTGAGGAACTGGCAGAAGCAGTTTTTTGTAGAAGCTCTGAGGGATCGTGCAATGGAATAGGGTGGGACGAGGTCTCATATACAGTATATTCTGGAGCCAAACCGTGCAGAGTGTTATTAACAAATAAAAAATCAATGTAAAATTTGACCGGTAGCTGGTGTAGGGTTGCCAACACAGGAGAGATATAGTCCCTCCTTCAAGAACCAGTCGAGAACCGAGCTGCTTTTTGAATCAACTGAAGTCGGGAGAGGCATGCCTATGAAAAACCCATGTCAAGAGCATCAGTAATTAGAATGAGATGTAATAAATGCAATACTAACTGGAGAATAGAGGTTTCAGTTTGGAAATGCATTGAAGTAGAAAGAAGCTACTCTTAATTACTGCACTTGTCTGGCTTGAGGAATTGGTAATTGAATAATTGAGAAAATTAGCAATGTTTGTCAGATAGTTATTTGACTCCTGCAGTGTAGTTGTGGACATTGGACTTTGAGGAGTCTTACATTTTGTTTAAAGGGGTTATTTAGGATTTCAAAATAAGTTTTATATGCAGCAGGATGAGTAAGCATGCTCCAAATTTTTGTTATCATTTCTTACACAATGTGCACCTCAGTACAGACTACTGACTGATTCTTTCGCTCAGCTTCTTTCCTGGTTGACGATGCAAGATGGATGTCATTTTAGAGTAATGGAGGCTTAAATGTCATCTGTAGGAATTTTCTAGTTAGATTAAAAAAAAAACTTGTGGGGATCCAAGGGTTCTATTTTATGTAATTTTGTTTTTATATTATAGCGAACAGTGCACCATTATGATGTCATCACGTTGCTATGGTGTTCCCATAAACACCAAGGTGGCTGTCACGCGACCGATGTTTTTATAGTAACTGAAACTAGGTAACCATCAAGGGGAATACGCTGCGCTAACACTACGCGCTCAGAGGAGCACGGAGTCGCCTGCAAAACAGAGCAAAATAGCGTCGCTCACATTATGCTGCAGATTACGCGTTACTTTCTCTTGCGGCCTGGCATCTGTTTTTTGGGATTCAGGACCTGTGGATGAATTGGCTTGGGTTCAAAAGGGGGAATCTCCAGGAGAGGACATACGGGGGAATCCCCCTGCATGTCTATATTATAACAGCGTCGCTCACATTATGCTACTGATACACGCCCGGCGGAGTTAAACACCGATTGGCCGGACACAGTCGCCTGCAAGACGGTACAAAATAGCGCCGCTCAAGCTATGCTGCAGATACGCGCCTGGTGGAATCTAGCACTGAGGGGCCGGACACACATGCACACACAGAGGCCACTTGATTGTTATAATACAGATAATATAAATAAGAGTTGATAGAGCATTAAATGCTGGGGTGAACACCAGTTAACAAACTAATTAGCAAGATGATTTCTGGCTCCTTAACCCCTTTGCCGGAAGCCAAATTTGGCTTTTTAGATGTTACCTGATTTAAGGCTTTATAATTCAAGATTGTAGCTTCACAGACAGAAAAGCTTTGGCTCAATTGAGTCTAGACACTTGAGGCATTTAGACTCCCATCGTATTTCAGTTTATTTATATGATTTTGGAGGAGAAAAGGGGCTGCAAACAAAAAAATAGGTGTGCAATGCACGGAATACCCCTCAGCCTGATGTCGAAGTTTTTGGAGACGCCCGCCCGCCCAAGTGCTCGAAGGAAAGCAACACCCCGTCAGCCTTGAGCACTGAGGAGTAAAAATCTTCATGAGAATTCACCATTGAAACAGCAAAAAAAATAATACTGAGAAATGAAAAACTGCTGGGGCTTAAATCTATACATTTCTGCGATCATAAACTTCTTGACCCCAAGTACAATTCATCTTGAACATCACATTCTAGATAACCCGCTTGCTATGAGCCAAATTAGACAGCTATCCAGGTGTCTCCCCAAAGTCTGAGATCCATCAAAATGGTTCACTGTCAAATCATACATTAATCATATATTTAACACAAATTAACTTTTGGAGCATGAAATTCAGCATGAACTAATGATTTTCTGGATGAGTTTAGCATGAATTTATCAATATCAGTGTAGTTGAACATCATTGGTCACCAGTAACCTCTCCAAACACAAAACATGCCTTTTCTCCATAATAAAGTTAACAATATTGTCCAAAATTCTTCGAAGTCCCCCAAGCATTAAATAAAGTGCTGATTAAACAGCTATAACATTCATGCTGCGATGAAAAGCTAGCCGCTCTCACATCCGAGCTCATAACCTTATAAGGGTAAAAACTCACTAACTCAGTAATATCTGAATTCTGAAATACACCTTATTTTAACAGAACAGAAATGTCACTTTCAGGAAAAATCAAACGACATATGCCTCCATATGCAACAGAATGGTGAAATGAACGTACCGAGGGATCTACAGACGTGCGTGGGCTGCATGCACTTGGAGAAACGAAAACCTCGGCATTCGATGTCTTTTAACGAGGTATAAATTCTACAGCAAAAACCCATATTAGAGCAAAATGCAAACAGAGTAGAAGTGTAACCTGTTTTCTTCATTGATGCCCTCCTCCAGAGACAGGTGTATCTGGTAGAAGGAACCCTCCGGTACTGTCTCATTCGGAATAATTCCCATTGACCGCGTCCATACAACATTTATCTCGTAAATGAAACTGAACACTTCAGGCCGGTTTCGAGTGGCTTTGTTGCTTTGATATTGCATCATTTTAATCTGCGCAACCGTGGCCAAAATTCGAAGAACACAACCGACCTTACTTTTACGCTTAGCTTTGTATCCTATTCTTATTGTCCGATCGATGTATTTCAGTTATTGAGGAAAGTTTAAATACTCGGGAATTGGATAAGAAACGAGTCAATCAATACATCGTTATCGGGCAAGCTTCACGAGGCCGTGAACTATAACTGTAGAGTTACGCATATGAATCTGAGTATATAATTGAGTGACTGGCTATCGACACCAGTACTTGGGTGGATAGAAGGGAGCGCTGAATTTGTCAATGGAGGAATATACGCGTTAATCCATGGGAGGGAACTACGCATATTTTGTGTGTGATGACTGTAATTGACAGTAGAATGTGAGAGAATCAATACTATTTGGGATTTTTTGCTTCACAAAACGTGTTTTTTAACCACTAATTGGAATACTGTTGGTTCAATGTAGCTAAAAAGTTTTTTTCTGTCACAAGTGATAATTTTTTAAAACTACTGGATCGATACTATGGGCAAGAATATTGACCAGTTTGCACATCAGGCTTAGCTGAGGAGTTTAATTCATGCTACTCCAGAAAAATAGGGATTGGAAGGAACTTCTCCATACTCTAAATCGCGTTTCATCACTGCCTGATCCGGGGGTGCCATCTCATGGTCGAGTACTGTAACTAAGTGCTTAAATTTGCATATCTATAGACACTAGCGTCAACATCTGCAGAAAGGGGTTGAGTGAAAAAGTATGATTGCTCAGTGTCTTTTTAGATTATCCTGTATATTTCCTTGTTAAATGACCCGTAAATGTGAGCCCAGAAGCCATTGTACTTTTGTGGTACATTGTCCCATGTTTATCTGTGGAAAGCCTATCATGGTTGCACTGCTGACAGAACTTTCATCCTCCCGTGAGAGGCTGAGCTGTTATTTGCCTGCGGGCACTCAGGCCATCAGGTGCACTGTTGGCTGCCTTAGCTCTGTCTGCCATGATGAGCAGTTTCTGCTGCCAGGTGTTGAAAAACACCTATGAATTAATGAGCTTCTCGTTGGGGAAACCCATCTTGGATCTCCGCGCCATCTGGATAGCCTGGAAGCACACGTAGGTGACAGCACAGGTGCATCCATTTAGCTTTAGTAAATAAGGCACCTTTCTCGAGAGCATTATGCTGTTTTACCTTCCTGGGATTGTATCCCACAATTCTCTGGGAGCAAGCCCAATTTACTGACTGCTTTGGCTGGTTACCACGGCAATTTGTCATTTCTTTCCGAGGACCTTATTTTGGTTTGGCTGCCCTCCTTTCAATATGTAAATTCAATTTTGGCGAGAACCTCTGAAAACTAGCACGGGCAATTACAAGAGATAGACTAGGGCTAAAAACTGTTCATCAGAGATGGCGCCGTCGTGTTTACTTCACAGGGACGGAGGCACTTCATCCACTGGAAGCAGGGCTCTAGCCAGCCGGGGCGCTCGAGGGGCCCACTGCACTTAGATTTCACACCGCCGCGTTGTGGTCCAGGTGTTCGCTTTATAGGATCAGTAACTTATGATGGTTACCATTAATATAAACAAGCTTTTTTGGGCAAAACACGTTCCCCTTCTCGAATGACTGCACGGCATGAAAGCTGCCTTATTGTAGCTATATGAAAATCTGCGTGGTCTGCATCAGTTATTTTTCTTCCCAAATGCTGTTTCCGCCATTTTGTTGGGGTATTCCCCAGTAGCTGGAAACTGACCTTTTAGCTTAATCTTTGATTTTTGAAGATCTGCGCACATTATCGTTTCGATGAACAGTGGGAAGCATGGCCTGATCTTGGGGGGGGGGGGGGGGGGGGGGGGGGTTCATGGGTGGGCTACGCCCCCCCCCCCCCCCCCCCCCCCCAGATTTTTGCTGTGCCCCCCCGCGATCTCTCCCCCCCCCCCCCCCCCCGAATAATTCAATTTCAATTTGGTGAAATTTCATCGCATTTTGTCAGAAAACTTTTTCGACCAACTCTGTTCTGGAGGCTACCGAACGGTGACTGAATCCAGAAACCATTATTTTCGTGGGTAATTTAATGCAGCAAAAATTGCATGAGCTAGCTAGACAATACTTTGAAAAGAAAACCTCGGATTGACGATGTCATACAAGACATAAAAGCTCACCATTAACATCTATTAAATATTCAAAATCCCTGGGATGCTACATGCGAATTGCTTACTTTTTGGCTTTAAGTGTTGCCCCGTTTTAACAATAGCACTGATGCGTTCATATCCCTTTCAGAAGCTTCATAATCCAACCTTAAACTCAGGTCTCTTCATGGAAATTTCCCATAATAAAGCCGCAACATATCCAACATTGTTAGTTATGTATTACAATATAATTTCCCACACTGAAAAAAGCTATTTTCGTACAATAACCGCTGGCCGTAGACTGACGGCTGTGTGATCTTAACTTTTTTGACTTTTGCCGTTTTTGACTGGCAACCATGCTTGTTTAAATCACTGATTTGTTGCGAATTGCGTGATGGAATTACACGAGACTATTCTATCCCCACTATTTACAGATCTAGAATATCCCATAGTGGACAAGTACTGGAAATAATTAGCCATTTATAAGGAAATAAGACATATTCCACGAAAAATTTACATTTTTTGTCTCAAAATCATAAATCATTCCCATTCAAAAAATAAAGTCTAATCATCATTATAAAATGGTGAGCTTTTCTGTTTGTAGCGGAATACTACAAAGAATGCCAGACGCTCGTGTCCAGCGGAACATGAGCTTTATTCAGCTGAGTATATGAATGCCGGTCAGTGCACCAACCAGCAAGATATGTAAACTAGAGGCGCTACATTGTTTGTTCCAGATCAGAAAATGTGAGCAGAGCTGGCCGCCACCTTATGACAGCCGTGCCTGCCGCAGGAACCCATGTAAGCAAATACGCTTTGGTTAATATTTCTTTAAGGCCGAGGCACTTAACCGGTAAGATAAATTATCATTGCAAATGCCGGGAACCTTGATAACAAGTGTCTTATTGTGACTGCAGCCAACTCTTGAAACTAGTTTATTAGTTTAGGACAAAAAAAAACAACAACAACATTGGTTTAAAATTGAATCTGACACACAGGCCTATTTATTAAAAAACAAAAACAAAAAAAATTGGTTTGTAATTGGATCAGACGCTTATCTATTTTTTTGTTTGATAGAAGCTGCATGAGGGTCAGTGGAGAGGAACTGTGAATTAACCTCTACTTAAAGCCAAGGCATGTGTGAGACGGAGCAGTCACATTTTATTTTGGAAAGAGGAGAATGTAGCGTCCAACTGCACTGCAAACACGTACCCTTTCCAAGCATTATAATCTTTTATTCAGACTTAAAACACTTAGTTTGGTTTCCTTTTTTGCCGGAAAAAAGTTCTGCAATTGAATGACAGATATTTAGACTCATTTCTAGGTTTGTCCATGGATTAAGCAAATTATTTGAGGGATGTTGTTGTTTGTGGGTGACGTGGGTGTGGTGCAGCTATGTTTGTGTGTGGCTTTTTTGGACGAATTTGTTGGTGTTATGCAGATAGCTTGGCTAGTTTGAAGCTGTGGGATGTAATGCTATGCTCGGATGAGATCTGAGGCTGGGCGATTAAGTAGGTCTGTCTTTAAGTCTGGTCACGCATGACTCTGTCATGCATTTCGCAGACAGAGAAGTTCAAAAACTTAAATGGTCACGCTTTTTGCCAGTTCTGGAGGAGGAGAAAGGTAGCCTAGAACATTCTGAGAAGTAATTTCTTTGTAAGATGGGTAATAGTTATGCAAAGAGAGAGGATGCGTCATACTGTTTGACTGTGGCATTTTCATTCAAGTTGAGGGCTACACCCTCAGAAAATTAAAATGGGGTCATTTGGACATCCCTAACCCACATTTTTTTAAATCTTCTTGACACTTACGGTCAGTTTCACAGACAGCAATTAAGCTGGACCTAGTTTTGCTTGGATAATCTCCTTTCCTCTCCTTTGATTCCGAGGACTTAGCAAAATTGGTATCTGTGAACATGGCCCATAATGTATTGTTTGTGGTTCTGTTTGAAGACTTTATCCTCATGAAGCCTTACAGTTTGAAAGACAGGAGGTTTTGTTCTTTTTTTGGTGCAACTCTCCTCGTGTGATTTACTTCCAGTACCCCTAGTGGTGAAATATAATTATTACAATAAGTCCGAATATCAAGTCTGGCAGCAGGCCTGAATCGTGTAGTTAGAGCAAATAAAAATTTTTAGAATTTATTTTTCTTTACAATTACAGATGCAATGACTTCGGGTGTCATTTTTTCCTCATGAATGGGATAGGTTTTACTAGTTTGTAAATTACTAGTTTCATGGGTCAACCGAGGTTGGACGGTTACAGCAGCAGTGCTCTGGATGATGCAGTTAGCATTTATTAATGCCTCAAATGCTGAAGAGCTTCATTTCTCCCAAATGGAAAATCAGAGGTGACTGAGAAAATTCAGAGTCCTTTGGGCAAAAGATGCCCTCGGTGCTACTGAGTAGAGAGAAAGGTCACTGACACAGCCTGCCTGTGTACTGGGTGCTTTTGTTTATGTGAGAAATTTAAAATTAAATAACAGAAAAACATTATGATTAAATGTTACAAGACTTTGTGCGATTACAGGTATTCCATTTTATGTTCTTTGGAGGTGCAGCATGTGTCTGACTTCTGATGTTTTTATATTGAGCTCTTATCTCCGACCAGCACCGGAACCCCTGCTAATGCTCCCCTGGGCCTGTTTGCAATCCAAGTTTATCGTTGCCATTTACTCTTATCTGTGCAGCGGCTCTGTAGCCTGTCGCTTGTTTTATGTGTTCAGTTCCACGAGGGATCATAAAAGGACGTGTGCGGGTGTGTCTGTCCCAGGGAGGTCCCCGCAGAGCCTCGGGGGACTGATCTTTCCCTGCTGTCTGTCTCAGTTGGGAATTTCCCAGCCTCATCTTCTTCTCCTCATCATCACAAGCTGCCATCCCTGGCTGGGGTGGGTCCTGCCATGATGTCATCATTTGGTTCAAACATACTAAGTAACAAAAGAAATTTAAGTTAGCAAGTTAGTTAATGTACTTGCATAGGCACTCAATGGAGGCGACTGCAAAACAAAGAAAGGTTCGATGTGAAAATGTGCACATACTAACAGTAAAGAAGATTTTTATAATAATTACACAGATGCTTTATTTCTGGTCAGTGCTGTATTAATTTGCGTTTCTTTCATTGCCCAGTCCAGCTCGTCTATGGCTGTTATCAGTGATTACTTAGAAAATTGTAGGATATAAGAAAATTGCTAACTATGTTGCACATGCTATCTGTGGATTTGCATAAATTAATCAAACTGTTCAGCTAGTTTAGATGGCCTACTAGAGTTAAGATGCCATCACATGAACTGCATTGCCCAGGTCTGTCATGGTTTGGGAGCTTTGAGAGCTCTGTTTGTTGCTCTCGTCCGGGACGATATCGTTTTGCTCCCTATCGGATTCCTGGGCCAGCTGGCAGTAATTGGGGCGTTTCCCGGACTCTGTTAAAGCTCCAGTTTCGCCTCGCGTTCCTTGCTAGTGCTTCTTTGACGCTTTAGCCGGTAAGGTCTCTTGAGAGATTATTCTTAGGGACTTAGCTGCATTACAGGATCAGTGTTAGTGAGTGAAGGAATCTTTGATTTATTTCCCTTTTCTTTTGTTTGCCTTGAGCTCGCCTGTTTTCAACCGTTGGTTGGTCCGTTGGTAGCGCGAGCCTCGTTATTTCTATCTGTTTTTAGTCTCTCAGCACGCTGTGAAATTTGCCTTTTTATATTTGGCCGCTGCTCTTGACGTCCACCTTCAGCAGCTATCACAGTGTAGGCTGCGACTACGCTCCACCCAAATGTGGCAGTGTAGTAGGAATTTTGATATTATATTCCAGGTATAACCTTCACAAAAAGAAACTCAGACGACTCAGAGGAAAAAATAAGTTGGAGGCAGAGAAGTTAGTATCCAAGCCAAAGTCAGTTTACTTCATCTGCAGAGAAGGATCCTTGCACACAAGTCCCATCTTACAAGAATGATACAGTTAGAAACTCTCTAGTATTTGTAGGGGTGCTCCATGACGTTCTCCGCCCCCCGTGCTGATTTACACATCATGAGGTAATCTGGAGAGCCCTCGCCGTCTCACGCAACCCTCGTCAGCTGTCCTGGGGTGCGCACATACATCTCGTTGGGGAGGAGAGCACCTGTCTTCTCCATCAGCCCCGGCTCCAACTTATCTCGCAATGCATTCCGGAGCTTTCTCTTTTAAAGATTGGGGTTATTAGACCCTGATTCCAGATGTCAGGGAAGAAACAGACCCTCAGAAACAAGTTGAATAACTTCAGAACAGCCAAATGAGCTGCTGTGTTTCTGCATCTCATTTCAAATGTTATCAGGTCCCCTTGCTTTTTTATCTTTGAGGACCTGCAGTTTCTCCCTCAGCTCCTGTGCAGTGATGGGGGGGTCTGAAGGGTTCTGCTGGTCTTTTATTGCCAATTCCAATTTAATTAATTTGTCTTTTATGTGGTTTTTGTCTGGTTGTGTACCAGGTGTTACTTCTGCGTACAGTGTTTTGTAATGTTTAGTCCATATTTCACCATTTTGTATGGCCAATTCTTCTTTATTTGTTTTTTTTTTTTTTCCTCCAATTTTCCCAGAATCTGTTAGTCTTTATGGACGCCTCCATTAGTGTCTGTTGCTTGTGGGTGTATTGCGCTTTTTTGGTTCTGAAGATACGTTTATAATGCTTTGGGCTTCACTGTAATTAAGGCGTAAATCTGCATTTTTTTAATCTCTATGTTTTTGATTGTATAATTTTCTTTTCTTTGATTTTGACATTCTGTATCAAACCAGTTTTCATCTCGTGGATTTTTTTGGTTGGTTTTTTGATTGTTTCAGGAGGGATTTATGTGCAGTTTTTCTGAATATATAATTGAAATTTTGCACTGCCTGATTGACTCCTTCTTTACTGTGAATGTATGTGGTTTCCAGAAAGGTGTCTAATAATGATTGGATTTCTGGGGCGCTGATTGCCTTTTGGAACTTTTCCTTGCTGTTTTGGGCCCATCTGTATGATTTTGGGAGGTTATACAGCTTACTGGGCTGTGTGTGAGAGCTGGAGTTAGCTCCTATCTTTTTCAGATACACAGTAATTTGGCTGTAATTACACAGTAATATCTCTCTCTCTCTCTCTCATATTGGATGTTGGAGGCCACAGTTCTATGGCTGAGGGAGTCTGTTGAATTGCCCCAGTATGAGAAAAACATCTAAAACTTCAGTGTGAATGCGAACACACTACCACGGTAAGATCTGTCCCTCACTTTTAAACCACACTGTGGCTTCGTTTTGCTGCTGCCTGCTGCTTCAAACCCCTATCTATGCTTTTTTGCTTTAAAAAGATGTTGTAGAACCTAAAAGTTTCATTTGGCTTATAACATATGTCAAAAATCATATTGTTGGAACATATGCTCATTCCGTGTATAAAATTTGGTTGTTTGGTTGATCTAGCCTCATTCAGGCCAGCAGTCAGCTTTTACAACCGAGAATGGTTTTGCTGCCTGACTATGGGGTAGAATCCCTGTGTTCTCCGCACACGATCTAAATCTCGGTCAAATTCATAATTTGTCTATGTTCAATATCCTATGAAGAAACCACTTATATATTTATAACACAATTGGACTATAATACTCCATTTTAAGGCCTTTTCATGACAACTGCATCATTTTAGCACATATTCCTATCATGTTTGGTCTTTTTATTCTCGGGGGAATCCAAGGAGTTGAATGGAACATGTTTCATTTCCCTTGAAATTATGGTTCATTTTGTTTGTAAGATTCATTCGGGCGACTACCCTGGTCTCCTCTCTATGCTAATTCATCTTATCACCTAAGCGAGTAAAACTCTGATTCGGCCACCCCTTCCTCTACCTTGTTCGGAGGCGTGGTTTGGAATCTTTAAAGGTGAGAGATTCTAACCGGAAGGCTCTCTTCTTTCTCTTCCTTCTTTACGTGATCTGACGCTCGAAAGGTGAGTTAAGGAGGCTTGCATTCCACCTCGTTCCGCCCACTTAGGCCTGCGGATCTTGGTGGGCGGAGGGGGGTGGCATTTGGGTTTCTCGGCCACGTGGCGCGGCCTCGATCCGCATGGCCTTCGTCTCTTTCCAGGTATGAATATATATATTCTAAATTATGTGTAACTGGTAATTGGCCAAGCGTTGATTTGTTTGATCCAAGTTGTGCCTACCTGGTAATTAAATTATTGTTATTCCTTTTTCAGCTTGTGTGGTCTGTATGACTCTTAACACTCTTATATTAGTCCTAGCCTTGTTGCGACCAGGACTTAAGGGGAAACTCCTACCAAGACATTTGTAGGAAGCGATACTTCTAAGTAAGATTTGAGATTATGTTCTACCCCTTAAGGGTTTATGTAATACTGGTCCTGAAGTTTAGCTCTTGAAAGGTACTCTTGTGTGTCCCGGCTAGATATTCTTAAGGGACCCTTGGGTATACATAAACCTGGGTTCGTGATACGTTCACGCTCAGTGCTACTTTGTTTATGCCGCGATGCTGTTATCATGGTATTCTCTTCTAACCAATGGAATTATGGTCGAATTAAGCCAGGACAGCTGCGCTTATTAACCCTGGGGGCGTATTTGCTGAGCAACGATGGTTTCCACCGCCAAGTCTGATGGCATAGCTGTCTCGAGATTCACGCATGCTGTCCCAAAACTATCAATTCTAATTCTAATTTGGAGTCAGATATTTAACGAGGATATGACTGAATTTGGTATGCTAACTGTTTAATGGAGTCAGATTGATTGTAACCGTTGCGTTTCTATGCCCCGTCCTTGGACGGTGAAAATTATCCATTATATTGTGATTCACGCTAGTCAGGAGAATGCTCTAATTAAAATTAGACAGAGAACACGTGGTTCCTTCACCCACAGCAATGTCCGTCATTTGGTATTGTTTTTTGAGGTCTTAAAATGCCATCAACCGTCAGCTTCCGTCAGGGCAGTCTGCATTTCCCAATTCATATCCCTCTAACCTCTCTGCCCCCCAGGTCCCTAGTTTAAATAAGCCTGTGCTGCCCTAAACATACGCTGGCCTAATGCAAAGGCACCCCTGTAGTTCAGGTGTAGTCCGTTAGGTCACCCTTGTCCCAACAGAAGTTACCCCAGTGCGCCATTCACCTGTACTCCTCTTTCCTACGCCAGGGCTGGTATTCACAAAGCATCTTAGTGCTAAAAGTAGGGCCTAACTGCCGGATTTAAGAGAAACTCCTTAAAAAAAAATGGGCATGTCGGTCGTAAATTTAGGACTGTAATTATTTTCAATAAGTCTTGTTTACATAGCATTTTAGGCCTAAAAGTAGCTCCTAAGTCTGGGAGAGCTTAAAAGTAGTCAAGAGGACTCATAACTCACTAAAACCTATTCACAAAGAATGGGAAAATGGCTGCTGCTGTTGAAAGACCGAATGACTTGGAAATTCTGAATGATGCGCAGTTGTTGAAAAGATACCGTGTCGACCGTGAGGGGATTTTATTTGTTGTTGACTTGGTGAGGGACAGAATTACGTCTCCAACCATGAGAAACAACCCAATAAGCCCCGAAATGAAATGTTTGCCAACACTTTGTTACTTGGCTTCCAGAAAAATGCAACTTTGCAATGCGGACAGTTTAGGGATTTCACAGTCATCTGTCAGTCACACAATTCAGCAAACAATCAATGCGCTCAGTGAACCCCATATCATCCAACAGTTTATCCGGTTTCCAATGGACATTCGTCAGCAACTCAGAATCAAACTTGAATTCATGCCCACCTCAGGTCTGCCCGGGATCATCAGTGTTATTGAGGAGACCCATATTCAAATTATTTCTCCGACCAAAGATGAAGAGGTATTTGTAAATAGAAAAAAATTAATTCCATCAACACCCAGATAGTATTTGATGCCGAATACAATATTTTGGACATTGTTCCCCGCACAACTCACATTTTCAGGGAAAGCAGCTTATGCCAATTATTTAACAAGTCTTATGAGCCTGCGAGATGCCACTCACTGGGGGACAGTGGTTTTGGTGCTGTACCTCCTCCTGCTATGCATGAATTATTTTATTAGGTTACTGAGCAAGAGTTATATTTAATAAATCATCATAATAATACCAGCGTATTTTATGCATATTTTGTATGCATATTTAAATTGTAGGCTATAAATGACACACTAAGCGTAGTATGCCTTCCTGTTGGAACGATCGCCTGTTTATAGGCTGCAATCTCAGACCTCCCCCGCGATTGCTGTCCATACCACCGCTTCCCGCAGTCGTCTGCCGCCCGAGACACCGGGGAATGCAGCATTGATCTGTAGGCAGATATTATCCCACACATCCCGCTTGAATTTGCTGTTCACCCCCGAGACAAATCTCCCTTTGATTAGGCTACATGCTTTTGCTCCAGCACCAGTAACTGGTCGTGGCTCCAGTTGGGCTTTCGCATCCGTTTTTCACTTTCATCCATGACAGTTTAGCGCAAACAAACTTGAACAGCCCGATATGTAAATGATCGTAACATCTTCTCATTGGGTAATAAGTTACTAATTATTGGGGCAAATGACGCGTTTTATTATAGACTCGTTTTATGCTATTGGCGTTTTTACATCTATCTCTTTCTTATGTATCTTTATTTGCCGTGATATGCGGGGACTGCGCATAGTGCATTTTCAGGTGTGCTCAGCATGTTATTATTTCATGGGACAAACCAGCCGCTTGGACTATTTCCTCATTTCTTCCTCCATGGGTGATATGAGGGATATTTTTTTCAATGGGCCGTCCTGTCACCAAGCAACCAATCACTGTGCTCATTGTCCCGAGACTCTTGCATGAGAATTGACTTCATCCATAGCAACGGAGATTACTCCCCCCTGTCTCAGAACTACTCCTAGTCTGGGAGTTACCAGTTTTCTTAACTAAAAGTACCTCTCAGCGGCTTTGTGAATAACTTTTAAGCGCGACTTAGGAGTACTCCTAGCGGTAAGATAAGTTGCTTTGTGAATACAGGCCCAGGTTTATAGCCACATGTTAAACCTCCAGATAAAATTCTGCTTCCCTCTGCTCTCACATGCTACCTGTAGAATCCCAGAAGAACACAATCGTGGAGGATCTCCCCCCAAACCTTTTGGCTAATTCCACAAATTTATCTTGCAGAACCTCAAACCTACCCTTACCTATAAACTTTTCCCAACATGGACCCTAACCACTGGATTACTCCCCGCTCTGCCTGGTTGCTTATCCACACGCTCCAGGAGGCCTCCTACCGGGGCACCCAGCAGGTAAGACACCTTTTGAGACTCCTTGTCACGCCAACAGACTGTGCTGTTTATCCCTCGAATAACTGATTCCCCCACTATCTCTAACTCCCTTTATTGTGGGAAGAGTCCAACAGGGTGCCCTGAGGCTCATCAATCCCACCGCTCACAGGGTCAGGGGCCAAGTCGAGTTCCTGCAAGGGTTGGAATCGAATGGACACCTTATCTTCTGGAGAAGCTGTCGCTGTACGGCGTGCACGCCCTCTCATGCGCTGACGTCCTACAGTCACCCAGCTTTCTCTCCCTGCCTGCTCTGGGGTCTCCCCGCCTCCCTGCTGTGGCGTACACACCATGTCCCCAAATGACATACTACTCAGTTCCTCTCAGAACTCTACCAATCGCAAACTATGTAGTGCCACCAATGGACTCTGAAGACCAAGGACCTTGCTCTCCAGATGCTCAATGAGCCAGCACCGATGGCAGACAATCGCATACCGTGCCTGTGCAAAGATAGCATGGTGTATTTTCCAACAGCAATGGAGGCAAGAAAGAGAGAATCAAAAAAGGAGAATTAAAAATGAAGTTTCGTGTCCATGACATTAACCATGACAATGAATCAAGTGCAGGGTATGTCATGTAGCAGCTATATGCATACTAAATGATAAAATGAGTAGCCTACCTCGCACATGGTACAGCATGTCTGTGCTAAATGTATGTCTCTGTGTCTCGACACTCCAAGCTTGTTTGAGTAAATAAATAACTTGAAAATAATTAAATGAAGAAGCAACCTAAAAATAAAATAGAAGGTCAGTCGGTCCATATTCGGCATTTTCCGGTTATTCAATACCTGTTCATTTGGCTGTCGCAACTTGCGAGAAGCGTTTATTGACCATTGTAAATGCTCTGTCAGGGCTCTAGACTGACCAGTTCATATCAACTCAGTGGCATCAGTGCCAGTGGCAGGGAAATCGAATGATTCAATAAAAGAAAGATGCATTTGGTGCGTATGTGAGAAAAAAAATGCTTAAAGTAAGATCGAATATCCAACACTACTAGCAAGAGCACAAAAAACTCTGCAAAATGGCACTATTTTTGCATACGCCTCAATAATTAAGTAAATCATGGGCATTATTCAGTTTTGGTTATTTTTTCAATGGTTTTTATTTTTATTGAAAACTGTGACTAAAATGCGATAAATAATGGAAATAAGCAACGATGTGCGCTCTCACTACTGCAACCAAAGATTTAAGCTCATGGTAGTCAATTGATTCGAGATGGATACAGCAGCTACAATTTTTTTCTGAATTTAGTTTGCTCCTTTTGCAATATCCAGTTTGAATAAAACTTCGACCAATACTCCTCAGATAGCCAAACAGCATTTTTTACATACTGTAGGTTTGGACAGTTTAACTTCCCTTCTGCAAATTCCATGAGGGCAAACTTCAGGCCTCTTATAAATCAATCAAACATCAATTAGAATTTGAACTGGAGCGATGTTGACAACCGATTGGAAAACCTTAATGATGAGGGAGAAGCCTCGGCTGTAAATTATGTAGTCAGCCAAAAAATATCCACACGAAAACTGAATTTCAAATGGGTATTTTTCCACCACTTATAGTGGCAATGATCACACTGGGGTGCATTTCCCAAAGGCATAGTAGTGCCTAACATAGTTTGAACATACATAGTTGGAACCATTGACTGAGTAAGTTAGCTTCTGTGCATTTGGGAAATCTACCCCTGAAAAGTGGTTTACAGCTGTGGGCCGATGATGCTGAATGATCGCATACCTATATTAGGCAAATGTAATCTATTTAATTGTTTGATTATTTGTTGACTTTTTGCACTGGAATTGCTTGACTTTCCGTAAGTTTAGAATGCTAGGCACGCATGTCTAACCACAGATTGTGATAAACGTTCTGCACCTCTTTGACTTAATTGAGTAGGCTACTGGTAATTTTGCAACGTCAAAGTAAAAAAAAAAAAAAATTAAGAACGCACGGATCGCAGCTGAAACAACTTCTTCCTTGCGAAGACTGGCAGCATCACTAATCTTTAGTGCAAATCATTAATGAAAACATTCATACATCGATGAAACACAATATTTATTTTAAAAGGTAATACAACGTAGAGGTGGAGTGAGATGTCCATGTGGTTGCTGGTCTATAAATCAGAGGAAATGATGATTTTGGTTGGGCCGCGCGTGGATGATTTTAAGCGTATATGCGGATCTGGGTGCCATGAGAGCCAATCTCTGCATCTCTACGTCCCATTAAATTGCATGACGAACCATGACTATGAACCAACCGGTTCATGCCTTCAGCGGATGGTATGCAACATATTTCTAGTGCATATTACGCCACGCGTTATATTTTTTGTTACCTAATAATTGTGTCTTTTAAATTGGTAATTTACTCAATAAGCATGAAGGAAAGATTCATTTCATTTGCATTTTCATCTGCATGTCAGACTTGTGGACTTGAGGGGCCGTTTAAAGTTTGTTTTAGGCTCAGGAGGTCAGTGGTTTCGCCCCACTGTAGCCACCAACTTTTGGGCCCTTTAGTGCGGCTCCTAATCCTGTATTGCTCCAGGAGAGATTGGCCCTGGCTTTAACTGGTCAAATTACTTTGGATGAAATAATAATGACAATAGTCATCATTATAATAATAACTTTGCGTGGATTTATTGCCGACTTTTAATTATTCTTTTCAAGAACCTTTTATAGTTCACCAGTGTTTAATCTTTAAACCGGTTCTTTTTTTGAAACTTCTCTTAAATTTCATAATCCTAAATAATTCTTGTGTCCATAGTAAAAGAAGTTTGACCCTTTTGTATTTACTGTAATCAAGAAATATGTTTATCCCAAAGCTCAGCCTAGCTGAAGACTACCCTCCTCTGGCTTTTAGATGAATTTGTTTTGAGAGGAAATGATTTTGAGTTCCGTAGGAAACAGAGCAGGAAGAGCCTGCTACTTCTTTTGTGCCACTCAACCCATTATTACCTGACACCTGTTTGCTTTATTCTGCGCCTTACATATGTGGAGCAATACTGATGTATGAATAAATGATAAATCTGTTGCCATAAGCCTCCTTTTTACTAAGGGTTCTCAGTGTGTGAGGGGTAATGTACCAGAATAGGGAATGGGACCTTGCTCACATAATGCACTGTGCTTGTGAGAGGAATGTGCTTCTATTGGGGGAAGAGGGTTTGGGATGGGGTCAAGATCCACCTCACTCCCCCCCGCCACCCCCAGCTCACTGTGAACCCTGGGCCGTGTACCATTCCGAAAAAATGCTTGCTTCGTCATGTTCGCTTGCACTCCAATTGAGGGGGGAATCCCCAAAAAATCCCAGATGTAAGATGCCTGCCACTTGTAGGGTCGTTCCAATCCAGTTTTGCGGAGGGAAGGGCGCATTTTCATTTGCTCAAGCCCTCGATTATTCTCCCTCAAATGAAGCCAACAATGAACATCCCTCCAAGCTTTGATATTGCCCAGAATGCTTTTCTCATTCTCCCACGGTAAAAATCTCATGTCCGCCATTTTTTTCTTGCTGGCAAAAGGAAGAATTATGGTAGGGAATGTGAGGTACAGTTCAGGAACCACTCGCAAGAGACAGAAATCCAAAAAAAATATGCATTTAATGGGGTCCGAGTCAAAGGGAACACAGGAATTGCCAAGCCACAATATGAAATGCAAAAACGGTATCGACTGGACAGGCAGGGGTCAGAACCAGTAAGAAAGATGAGCAGAGGTACAGAAACGATCAGTCGGGGTCGATGAACAAAGCCATGGGTCATACACAGGACATCCAAACACAGAAACCGTGGTCATACAAAAATAGGTCGAAATCCAGAAAGACAAAAACAATACAAAAAGGACAAAGGCAAGAATCAAGAATGGACAGATAACATGGGGTATACGTATTGTAACGGTCTCGCTATCGAAGGACTGAGACTGAGGCAGGAGTAGCGGTTCTCGCGTCGCCCGGGCCGGGCTTCCTTTTAGTTGCTGTATGGCCCTTAAAAGAGCAGTTTCCTCAAAGCTCCCAAACAGACTCATTTCTTTGACAAAACGCAACATTAAAAACAACACTTTCTCTTGCTGGCAACTCAGCCCTCTTATACCCCCCACCCCGGACCTGATTGGCTCTTTCTCCCTCCACAGGTGCAGCCAACAGCGATACTCCGCAGTTTTTTTAAGTTTCGCTTTAACAGGCAAACACGAACTGGGGCAGGATCGCCGCAGTATACATTGTTGCACATGTTCAAGTTTGCAAATATACATATGTGTGTGTGTGTGTGTTGTCAAATCATACATGATTGCAGCTACACATGAATTTTGGTTTTGCGCTCTCAAACACACATTACACTAATATTCCAAAAATCAGTCAGTTTTTCCTCATGATGTAATTTTGTCTCTCATTAAAACAGATAGCCTGAGCAATAGCCTACCACTTTTTCATGCTAGTTTTTATAAAACTCCTAGACATTGCAGCCATAGATATCCTTTAAAATTCACCTTTGAAGTTCCTTCCATTTTTGAACTGCCGCAAATGTCAAGATTTTGCATTACATGCTCTGTGACTGAATACGTTATCTTTCTTGACTGTTGTCAACTATTATTCAGATTGAAGTAAAATTTTCTGTGAGATGATAACTCTTCTTTGTCTAAAAAGAATGATCTAATTGGTTCGTAAAGCAAATGAAGAATGAGTCCAGGTGTTCTGTAATGTTACAGCCCAGGAACCAGAAGCAAGCAGTAGCTGAAGGCGAAGTCCTTTATTTGGTCCGAGTTCAACCCAGAGATCACAGGAGTACAATTCCACAAAAACACAATCCAAACCTCAGGGTCGTGGGACAGGCAGAGTTCAGTAACAGTGGGTCAGAATGACAATGGTACACCAACGGCAGGCAAAAAAATAAATAAAGGAGTCGATAAAAAGATCCAAAAAACCAGGACAGGAAAAACAGAAATCGCGGTCAAAACCAAACCCACAAACAGAAGGGCACAGGCAGAAACCAGCAATTAGGCAAAGGGTGTCTCAGATCTCTCAGATTTACTGGCGTGCAGGTCTCTCAGCACAGAAGAAGAGATCAGCATTCTGACGGGGAAGGAACAGAAATTCAGGGCTTAAATGCACCACACAGAGGTCACATGCTGCAGGGAAACAGGTGATGGAAGTGAGAGATAACGGGTAGAGAAGGTGAGCACATTAGGAGCCTTAATACAATAACTGGCAAAAGCCAAGACGTGAAGTGGGAACACATAGACAACCTATAACAGATGAACGACTCCAGTTAAGGAGTCTGTGTGCACAGATAAAAGTGTGCAGGATAGCAGTTTAGCACGTGCAAACGAATTCGCGGAAACACAGGGAGATACAGTGAAAGCAAAGAAAGGGGCGGAGACTAGAACAGGGGGAGTGCTGAGATTACGTTAGCAGTAATTAGTAGCGGTGCAACTTTACAAATTAACCCAAGTGCTCGTTAGTTAGTTAGTGATATGTACACGGGTTAGTTAAGTTAGTAACTATGGTACAAAATATAAATGTTACTATAATTAGTAATCGGAGAAAGCAGAGCGAAGGAAGTAAATCAGGATTGAAGTAATAATGTGAAACACCAGAAACCAATGAAATCATCCGAAGCCTGTGGGAGACGGAACGTACCACACTGATCACATGACAGGGGTGGACACTGAAAATAAACAAATGGCAAAACAGAACTGGAGACGCAAACAGATAATAAATGATACATAATGCTGAAAAATCAAACTGGAAACAGGCAGGGGCAGAGACAACATTTTCTTGGAAAGCTACCGGCCCGTTGCATCATTAAATGGAACACAAACTGAACAACAAGTGTAATATTTTCACATTTTTGACATTCAATGTGTGCAACAGGTAAACCTTGGAGCATTTGTGCTGATAAACTCCTGTCTAATTTGAGTAACAGTCAAAAGTGTCCAAAACCCTTTATAAATTTCCATATGGATTTCACGTCCGACTCCAGTTGCAGGCAAGCAGTGAGGAAGCAACCTCAGTACTCTATCTGCCGTGCATTTGAGACCCAAGTTTTACCCTAAGCAACCTTTGTTGTGTTCCGGGGTTCTGGCCTTTGGCCGGAACAGTACAGCATTCATGGTTTTACCAGTTTCATGTTCACGACTCCATAGTTCATAGTTTCATAGTTCATGTTCATAGTCACAGTTTTAACAGTTTCTTGTATCAGGATTTTACATTTCAAGTTTCATTCCTTGTCCATGTTTTTACTTTTCCATGTTTTTGTTTTTGCCAGGTCTGCCATGCCACTCCACCGCTTGTCTGCGTTCCGCCCCGTGCCTTCGTTGTTGCACATTTCAGAGCTCTGGTTGGCTTTGGTATTTCCCTCTTCCTTCTGTGCTGTGCTGATTCGGGGCTCTCTAAGCTTAATTGACAATTAACTGTTTTTAAGTTACTAACATTTACTAACATTCACTGGGTTGGTGTAATTCTTAGATAGGCACATTACTAATACTACTAATTTAGACAGGGAGTTTATTGTCATGATTCCTGCTTTGCTATTTCAAGATCTTGCTGTGCTTTTCTGTTCTTAACATTCATGCTTGCTTCCAAACTGCATACTTAATTGGTACTTAAGCTGAGCACGCTCATTCTCTTAATGAGCAGGTCATGTCATCCAATCTCTGTCCATGTCTTGATCTTGCCCTGCCTCTTGTTTCTCCTTCTCCAGGTGTTGCCCTTCATGTGCCATGATTTCTAAGCCTTTATCTGGATGCGGTGGAAGTTGGCTGGCAGACAGTGTCTCGCGTCTCGCTCAGTGTTCAAGTTCTAGTTCTTGTTTGCAAGTTTGTTCGCTCATGTTCACGCTTTCTAGTCATTGTTTCCAAGTCTTGGGCATAGCCCTTGTGTGTGTATATATATATAGCCATAGTTTTGTTATTTATTTTTCTTGGATTTCTCCCTGGAGTTTCCAGTGGTTTTTTGTTCTTGTCTTTTTAGATCCTTAGTTCCCTGCTCTGTGTAGCGTACTTTAGTTTGTCCTTTTTGCAACCCTTTGGGCCAAGTTTTTCGTTGGCCCTCGTGCCTGTTTTTTGTTTAAAATAAAATCCTCATTCCCTTTCCCCACATCTGGTGTCTAACTGATTCCATATCAACCTTATACATACAGGCCTCTATCCTAATAGTTCCTGCTCTTCTGCGGTTGTCCTTGAAGGACGGCTCATTGGCAGCTGTTCTGTCCATGTCGCAACATTTAAAGATCGTGGATCAGAGACAAAAACAGAAGCTCAATCTGAAAGCCCTGGATGCAGTGCTGTTTGGGCCACCTTTAAGTATACTGTACACTTCCTCCTCCCTACCATACACACACACACACACACACACACACACACACACACATATATATACAAAAATCTAAGTCAGTGGAAATCCACAGAAGACTTCTGCAATTTAGACATGCAGCAGCCGGTTTTATCCAAACAGAATTACACAGCTTGTTTTCTTTTTACACCAAATCCATTTACAGAGCTGGATATTTACTGAAACTATTTGGGTTTAAGTACCATGACCAACTGCACAACGACAGTGCCTCACCTGTCAATGAAACCAAAACTACTTTGGAGCTGAAAACTCCTTTCACAAACTGTAGGGCTACACTGCCACCCAAGACACCACCGGCATACCGTACTGTCCACCTGAACTGCACTGTTCCAGGTTTTGTTCATTGCTCAAGTAACTAGATCTCTGTTCTCACTTTTTATGACTCATCCTGAGACCTGTTCGGAACACCTTGGCCATTTCAGTAAGGTTAAGATAGCCTCAGATGTAATGAACCCCACTTGTCTTTTCACTTTTCTTTTTGCATATTCTCCTCACACAGCTTAAAGGAAACTTTGAATCTCTGAAGTAGGCCACATTGTTCATTCATTTTGCCTGCCAAAGTTTGGCAGTTAAGGCGGAGTGCTTAGGTTGGCATGGTGGTGCAGTTCAGAACACTCATGTCTCGCAGTAAAAAGCTACCAAGTCGGAATGCCTTTGTGAAAGGGGGGTTTGCACGCGCTCACTGCGTCTGCGTGGATTTCTTTGGGTACTCCAGTTTCCTCACACCTGGTGTGAGACCTGCGATGGATTACTGACATTTCCTGGACCCTGTTTCACCAAGTAGGATTAGTGGCTCAGCTGGATAAATGCACTGGGTCAGCCTTCTCAATAACCTTCAGAGTAGGAGACTATTGATCCAAAGTAGAACGCTGAAGCCTTTCAAGCCGATCCAGTTGACCAAGGAAATATCCAGCTGGGCGGCCTTTTTCATACACGTGTATGTATGATGTTGTACAATTCATAAATCCTGTATGTATTGTGTTACAAGCATTGTCTTTATCTTCGTTGGAATTATCTTAAATCATCTTTATTTAGCCTCTTGTATGTCACAGACTATTCACTCTGCCACAGCCCCCTTTGTTCTGCAAGTACGGCCTGGATTAAAACAAGTCCTCCAATCAAATCCTCACCGTCTGATTCATCATCATTTTCATCAGGACCAGGATCATCACTGTCAATCCCAAGCAGGTTAGAAATGTCTTCAACATCCAATCACTCACTCCAATCTGTAGCTATCCCAGGCCGTTTCCACCTCAGCTTTCCATGACGGGATACCTCGCTACCTCTCAGAGCAAACACGTTCTGTTTGTCCAAAGGATAATAATAATAATAATAAACGGCCAACTAGACCGAATACCGGGAAGCAATTTTTTTCCATTATGGTTCTGGGCTCAGGTATAACTTATTAATATATGAACAATCATTTCTCGCGTCAGAGCCCCATATAATATGAACACCTGAAATAACGAAGCCAACTCGCGTAGAAGCCTTTCGGCACATTTTGGCTCTGTCAAAAAAAAACAAAAAAAACTCAGAAATCTGCGTTTCGTGGCTTGCCTCGCAATTTTCAGAACACTATTTGCATGATTAAAATAACTTGTTGGGAATATCCATCAACATGATCAGGAGACGACCGGTTTCGAAGAATTGGCAGAATTGTTAGCTTTTATACGCATTTCATATTAGCTGTAGTCACTGGAATTTCGAGATTTTCGTCTCAAACTAAATAGAGGTAAAAAAATATGCATGCTACTTTACCACTACTATGAGACTTGTTGTCTCCATTTGAGTCTCCATTTTTTTTTTTTTTTAATTGGCAAGGATTTTTGAAGAAGGAAATGGTAAAGGTCTGGGACCATAACAGGTGGATCAGCTCAGGATAAAATCTGGCGACTGTTCAATTCCTAAGAGAGGAAAGCTGGCAACATGATTCTAAAGAAATAAAACGGGGCTGCATTAACCATAATACATGTACATGTATTTTAAACTAGATTTACTTGCATGTCCGATTTGTGGTAACCCAGTTCCTATAGCTGAAACAAACCCACACACCGAAAATCAAAACTTAAGGTTCAAGGATAACAAAACATGCCACCCAAATGTGAACAAAAGTAATTTTATAAATCGATTACCTGTCTTTAACCAAGATTTCTTCTTGGTGCAATACATTTTAGGTGCATATAGGGCTAGACTCAGTTATGCGCCGCCGATACTAATAAAAATTACTGAAGGGGCTTTGAAAGCGGCACGCAATCTAACAAATCAGTGAAACGCAGTGCATTTTGAATCACAATGCAGTGCATACAATGCTCTTGGACATCCACAATAATAATACAACTGTAACTGCTGCCCTATCTGTAGAACAACTTTATTTAGCTGTTGGACAAGCGGACAATGCCCACACTAACATGCCACTCAGCAAACTTGCCATTGGTTAGAGCATAGCTAATGAGACAGAAATGCGCTGATTGGTCATATGTTAACTAGTTATTTTAAGAGCCCAGCAATTCGCTACAGCGAATAGGGTGCACTAAAGCGGCTTGCTGAGAGCAGAAGGATGTAGTGCCGGCGAAATCGCTGCCTGCCGCTTCTTATTGAGATCGCTGCTGGGTAAAACCAGGCGCCTCTCGAATCCTGGCTGGTGGACTGAAGAACGAGGAGAGATTCTGGTTTTTTACTGAGTGTCGGTGTCCAGCTATATCAGTCACCTCGCTTTTTCAAATGGCCCTCTGGGTGTATCCCTCTCCTGCACCCACTGCATGCTGGGATAGGTTCCAGCCTCCTCTACCCTGACCCGAAGTAAAGAGTGTAAAAAAACTGGGTGGTTTTACAAAGTGAGACGACACCCATACCCAATTACACAATCTACAATCTACTGTTCATGTCTTTACAAATGACTCACGCTGATTTCCTGCATTATGTCTTTGCTCATGGAGTTATTGTTCCCACCACTAAGAGCTCTGGAAGACTTTGCTTTCTGTCTAATCTAAGATGCCTGCTTCATTGAAGTTCCTGCCTACATGTTAATTAACTCTTTACTGTCAGCACTGCCAAATCCCAATCAGCCGTGGCCAGTGACAGAGATTATCGGACTTTCTGTGGTCATACTTCCTCTAAATTACATCGGATTACTTTGTGTAATACCTTTTTTAAAAAGCTGGGAATCCGGTCTGTTCGATGATACCCAAATATGGAAATGTTCGGCTATCGTCAGAATAGTTTGGCTCCTTGAAATACAAGACATCATTTTGTTTGTCTTCCACGCACTTCAAAGTGCATTTTATGCAATTTAGATGACTTGGTGTAATATTTTTAGTGCATATCAATCAGGAAATTGAATTGTAACTTGTTTTTACACTTTCTCATCAAAATCCTGGAGAACAAATTTGCCTAATGTACTTTTGTATTATAATAGGCAATTTTTAAAAATAATCATATCAAATAGAAAGCCCAAGTTCCAAGCTTTCTAATGAGGTATCAAGAAGATGTTGGAGATAAAATATTTAAATTAATTTCATTTGCGTGGTAATGATTCTCCTTCGCCAATTTGTCTTCACTTGAGTCAGTTAGGAAAGAGTTAATGGAAGAGGAGGTCAGTTAATGTGGCAGGAAATGGGATAAAACCTCTCCAAAAAGTCCAGCTAGTGTTAAACAACAGTTCAAAAAACAAGCGCAGGATTCATAAAAGAATCTTGAAGGCAATTGGCTGAATCTCTGCAGCACTGTTGTGTGATTTATTTATCATGCTTAACAGTGTGAGCCGCTGTTGGAAACGGGCTGCTTCTGGATCGGTTGCATTTCAATGACGGATTTATCAGTGTATGAGCAGAGTTCACAGGCTGGTTTTACCCTCAGAATGATGGACGGGGTAATCGGCCCTCCTCGACTCTGATTGATTTTTATTGGTTCGTGGATGGCTGGAGGGAGGCAGACACTGGTGGTAGATGCAAGAGTAAAAGTTGTTATAGGATCTTTAGAGTTCTGTCGGAGGCTGAATTAATTTAACTGTGTGCCCCCCCCAAACACACACACGACAGTCTGGAGAAAGCCCAGGAGGAGAACCGGACGGTTGCCGTGGAGAAGCAGAACCTGGGGCAGAAGATGCGAGACGAGATCAGCGGTGCTAAGAGGGAGGCGCACCGACTGCGGGAGCTGCGGCAGGGAGCAGAGACTGAGCCGAGTCGCCTCAAATACGCCGAAGAGGAGTTAGTGCAGGTATGAGCCAGCAGGGGGAGCTGTGACTCTGTCACTGATCTGCACACGCTCAGAGTGAGAGCTCTGCTCGCTTACCTATGCACGCGCATCCACAGACAAACTGCAGGAGACCTCGAACTGTCAGCGAATATCGCAATACTCAGCATGACAAGCTGGGGGAGCTCTTGCTCCATCCTTGAACGGTACTAGCACGCATGCACACGCACACCCTCACAAGCAGATTTTACACTTTATATTCGGTGAACAGAATTCTGATTCACGGTCATTTTCATACCGTATTTTTTTCCCGCGTGTTATCGAGACGTACAGCTGGATATTTAATCATGCAATTTGGGTTTAGCTGCTTGCCGAGGGTCCAGTGGCAGACTGGGTTTGTGAATGAAATCTGTGACCTGCAGGAGAGGAGCTCAGCTCTTCTCTCATTGTGCAATGTCACTGCCGGACAGGGGATTCTCTTTAATTTGGGCTAAGTCTTTCTGAAGGTTACTGGAGCAAGTTCTGTCCTGCGCTCTGTGTGAAAGTGGAGTCTCAAGACTTTCTCATCTCCACTTTTCTCCACCTTCTTCACTTTCTTTGACCCCGTTTCTCTTTCTTCGCCTCCTCGTTTTCTCTAGATCCAACTCCCTTTCAGTTTATGTAAAGAACGGTGCATCGGCGGTTTGCTGGAACTGTTTTTGAACAACACTAGACTTCAAAGCAGTATGCATTAGTAGTAAACATTCAAAAAAACTTGCACAATGTCTTTCTCCTCTGTCTCTTTCTGTCCTTTTCTCTCTCTGTCTCTCTCGCTCACTCATGATCTCTCCCTCTCCTGTCTTAGACACTCACAGTCTTTGTTACGTCGGCAAGACACACAATGTCTGTGCGTAAGTGTGAAGGACAGTTAATGACCGTCCTGTACAAAGCAGTGATGATGTTATCTGTTCCCCCTCTTCCTTCCTTCCCTCTCTGAGGGTCCACATGGCCTTGGAGTAAGAAGGAGATGCAAGCGGGAGGGTCAGGTCCTGAGGCTCTTCAGATGTGGCTACAGCTCACCCATGAGGTGGAGGTCCAGTACCAGAACATAAAAAATAGCCCCGCAAAATGGGCTTTACCCCTCTGCCGTGGATGCAAATCCACTGCCATATTAGAAATCGAAGCGCAACGGTAATCCATAGGCTTATGTAGCTACCCACTCCCAACACCCACACCAAAAATGGCGTTGATCAACAATGGTGTTTTTGACTTAATGGCCGGAATGCATATTCAAGATGGCAGTCGTGGCAGCCATATTACATATCGGAGCGCAACGAAAATCGATAGACTTGTGTAGCTACCGACTTTCAACAGCTACACCAAAAATGGCGCTGATCAGCAATGGCGTTTTGGACTTTATACGCAAAATGCAAATTCAAGATGGCAGCCGTGGCAGCCATAATAGATATCGGAGTGCTACGAATATCGATAGGCTTGTGTAGCTACCCACCCCCAACACTCACATCAAAAATGGAGTTGATCGGCAATGGCGTTTTTTTTTACTTAATGCGCGTAATACAATTGTGAACGGATGGACGCCATGCGTGATGACAATATCCCACACCCCAAATTCGGGACTGAAGGGTAAAAAGCAGAGCGCCAAGCTGCAGCTCTGCGTCGCTAAAGACGAGGTCAAAGGCACTTCCTGTTTTTTCACTGAGCCCATCCTGCTGCTCATTGTCACTAAAGACAAGGTCAGAGTCACCTCCTGTACACTCACTGAGCTCACTCTGCAGCTGACTCTCACCAAAGATGAGGTATGAGTTGCCTCTGTTAACTCATTGAGCCCGCACTGCAACTTGCCATCACTAAAGACAGGGTTGGAGTTAGTTCCTTCTGCCTAACTGAGCCCACGCTGCAGCTCACTGTCGCTAAAGACAAGGCAAGAGTCACTTCCTGTTACCTCACTGAGCTCACTGTAGCCCGCTGTTGCTAAAGACAAGGTTAGAGTCACTTCCTGTTACTGCACTGAGCCTACAGTGCAGCTCACTGTCGCGAAAGATCGATCAATCAATCAATCAATCACTCAATCATAACTTCATTTGTAGAGCACTTTTCATACAATAAAATGTAGCACAAAGTGATTTACATAGATAAATCATAAAATAAATAAATAAATAAAATGGAATCCGCTCACCACCTCCCCCCAACCTTCCAACTCCAACCCCCACCCGTATTTCCATTATACCAACACACTTAAAGGATACTAAGGCTGAACGCAGAATAACCTCGAAGGAAACCCTATCTTAGGGTTTGAGCCAAGAGGCGGATGCCTCTCCCAGGACCCCGCCCCTAACATGGAGTCACAAAGCGACCCCAGGCAGGAGGACGGGCCACGCACCACCCCCATAAGGTGATGCCATGGACCTCCACCCCACCAGGGGGCCCCAAGAGGAATCACTGGAGTTAAAAACTAAGCTAAAACAAATAACATAAAACAATAAAATTCAAAACTACAGAATTAAATCAATTAATAAATAAATTAAAGCATATGTAATAAATGAGGTAATGAAAAACTAAAAGTGGAGCTCAAAGTGATAATCAAAAGAATCTTAGGTTCCTAAAAGCCAGCTATAAAAATCAGTAAAATAATGGAAAACAGGTCACTAATTAAAAGCCAAATTAAAAAGGTGGGTCTTGAGCTGCTTTTAAAAATCTCAACATTCTCAGCGGCCCTCAGGTTCTCTGGCAAGCTGTTCCATAAATGTGGGGCGTAATGCTTGAAAGCTGCCTCACCGTAGGTTTTTGTATTAACTCTGGGAATGACTAAGAGACCGGTGTCGGAGGATCTCAGGGTCCGCGAGGGTTCATAAGATAAAAGCAGATCTGAGGAATAAAAAGGTGCAATACCATTAAGACATTTAAAAACCATTAATAGGACCTTAAAATCAATCCTGAAACACATGGGAAGCCAATGCAATGATTGTAAAACCGGTGTAATGTGAGCCCGCCTCCTGGTCTTTGTCAGCACACGTGCAGCTGAATTCTGTAGCAAGTTGAGATATACTTTTATTGGGAAGACCAGAAAGCAGGGCATTGCAATAATCAGTAAGACTAGAAATAAAAGCATCAGCATCTCCACGTTGGCCCTAGAGAGAAATGGGTGGACTCTGGCTATATTCTTAAGTTTATGAAAACTTTTTTTAACAACATTCTTAATATGTGGGATGAAACTAAGCTCAGAGTCAAGAATTACGCCCAGATTCTTTACTTGTTCCAATGGCTTAAATGACAATGCCTGTAACTTTGACAGAAGTTTTTCTCTCTTTAATTAAGACTTCAGTTTTGTCCTGGTTGAGTTGCAAGAAGTTTCTGCCATCCAGGATTTAATATCTAAAATACAGTTAAAAAGGGTCTCAAGTGGCCGTGCGTCTTCAGGAGACATGGCAATATACAGCTACATGTCATCTGCATAGCTGTGAAAATTGATACCATGTCTCCTGATAACTTTCCCAAGTGGAGGCATGTATAAATTAAAAACTACGGGGCCTAAAATTGAGCCTTGGGGCACACCACATTTAATTTCATAGATCTCTGAAAAGCTTGCATCCATACTTACCAGAAAGGTTCTATCTGTGAGATAGGAATTGAACCATTTGTAAGCAGTGCCAGAGAGGCCAACCAGGTATCTAAGTCAGTTCAAAAGAATGGGTTCATCTACCATATCAAAGGCTGCACTCATATCCAGTAGCACCGGGACTGAAATTTTGTGTGAGCCCAAATTCCACCTGATATTAACAATTTTAAACAAGGCTCTCTCTGTACTGTGGTTCATCCTAAAAGCAGATTGATATGTGTCGAAAATATTATTTTTAAATAAGAAATCATTTAACTGAATAAAAACAAGTTTTTCTAAAATTTTGCTAAAGAATGGCAAGTTGGATACAGGTCTATAATGATTAAAAATATCAGGATCCAAATTACTCTTCTTCAGAAGTGGCCTTACGACTGCCGTTTTAAAGGGTGCAGGAAAGACACCTGTCTGAAGAGAGAAATTCACTATATTTAAAAGCTCATTTTCAAAGAACTCATACATTTTTTTTTTAAAGTGATCTGGGAATTGGATCTAAAAGGCAGGTAGTCGCATTTACTTGGGAGAAAACCCGATATCTTTGCATCAACCAGGACAAACTTGTCCAGTGTTTCCTCAAGTAAAACTGAAGCTTCCATTTTATTAAAAACAGTTTTCTGGTCGGGTAAAATGTTAGCTAAAATGTTGTATCTAATAGAGTCAACCTTGCTCTTGAAGTGGGCTGCGAATTCCTCACATAGAGTCAGTTGTTGGACCTCTGTATTTATTGACAACAAGGTTGATTAAATTATCGATGGTGGAAAAGAGGACTTTTGGGTTGTTTTTGTGAGAAGAGTCAGATGGCGATCACAGTTCGCATGGAGGTCTCCTGTTGTGTAAAACCGGTGATGTTAAAAATACACAATAGTGGCCTGATGCAGCCAAGTCAACAACAGAGGACACACTGGTGCACAGGCAATGGCTAACGACAAGGTCCAGAGTGTGTCCCCTGTTGTGAGTCGGCCATATGACGTGCTGCGTAAAATCCATTGAATAAAGTATATCAATAAAACATTTAGATAGTTGATCTGACAACTTATCTATGTGTAAGTGAAAATCACCAGATACTACAATCATCCAATAGGAGGCATGGATTATTGATAAGAACTCAGAAAGTTCATTGATAAATGCAGCACACTGTTTTGGTGGTCTGTATATTGTAACACATAAAATTGGAGGGCTGCTAAAAACTAAGGCGTGGTATTCAAAAGTGGAGGACAAATCAAACAGAATCACGGCAAGTGATGCAGCAAAAATAGAAGCCGTACCGCCGCCCTTCCTACTCCTCCTCATAGAAAAAATAGAGCCAAAATTTGGTGGGGAGGCCTCAGTGAGAACTGCTGGTGCGTCTGCACCCAGCCATGTTTCTGTTAAAAATAAGCAATCAATCTTATCATCTAAAATCAAATCATTTATAATAAATGTTTTACTTGAAAGAGAGCAAACATTTAAAAGTGCCATATTGTAGGTTGTTGCTGTGTTATTGGTCAGTGGGATAGTTGCCTGCGGGTCATTGTCAGGCGTTGTATTTAAGAGGCGTAGGCAGCGTGAATCTGGTCTCCTGGGGGCAACCTGCCTTGAATAATGTGATCTGTCAGAGATTTAAATCATGATGGAGAAAGTTGGTGAAGGAAGCTTCACAGCAACAGGTACCAGAGGTGGACAGTAGGGGGGGCTAAGGTCAGAAATTAGGGTAGGTTGTGGTACTGTAGAGGAGGAGTGGGGAAACATTCAGTCACTCGATAGTGTTGCGGACTGGACAGTGTACTGAATGTAAACAGCTGACACGCGGCTGCCCAGTCTGCTAGGGTGGATGCTGTCAGCCCTAGAGAATGAGGGCCGGTTCCTGAAAAAGTTAAAATTGTCAATAAAACCAATCCCGTTTGCGACACGTGAGGATTGGAGCCAGGTCATAGTCGTTTTCGTTACCTCACTGAGCTCACACTACAGTTCATTGGCTCTGTTCGAAATACCATTGACTAGAACGCCAATGTGGTATCTCATTATCAACTGACTGCCACCATCAAACAGCTCTGTGCCTAAAGTCCTGCTTTTTTTGTGACTGTGTGGCACTTATAAGATGTTATTATTTTACTGATATTGTAAACACCTGTATTCTTCATGATTTTTGTGGGTAACAATTCCTACTGCCTTGGTTTGTTTTGGACTGAGCCCAAGTCGCACAGCCCTGATGACGACAGTGGATATTCACACACTGTCACTGAACACGAGCTCAAGTTTTTTCCCACCTCACTTAGAGTTTTTAAACTGGGCTCGTGCTGCTCTGTGGACACAGGCTCTGTCACTAAACACAAGTGGTAAAGGCTTCCTGCCGCATCACTTCTTGTCATTAAACTGAGTTCAGGCTGCAGCTGCTGTTTGGAGAAGAAGCAAAGCAGTCGATGTCCAGGATGTCGAACACGAGCACGAAGTTTAAGGTCCGATATGCGGGCTTTAACCCTTAGAGCGCTAAATGCTGCTATTGTTACTCAATGATGGAAGATATCAAAATCAATGCTGTTGAAAACCTATGACATAGAAACTTGGTGAAAAGACCTCCCCTGCGAGTCGCCACGTGATAGGTTTTCAACAGCACTAGATAATTAAATTTATATATTTTAAAAATTTACTTCAGTGCTCTAAGGGTTAATAATGGCAGCAGGCAGATTTTAATATTGAAACACCAGCTTCTGCTTTACAGTGAGGCAAAGTCAGTAATTTTCAATGATATGAAAATGATCCTAGAAAGATTATAAGAAAAATATCTGAACTCATCAGGGGAAATCAAAATGCTAAACTACAGAGCTGCATTAATGCTATGGCAAAGTGCTGTCACACATAATAAAACAGGATTACATAACTTTCATAGCGCACCTGGATAGGGCTCCTTCTCTCAAATATGGCATAATACCTTGCAACCTTGATATGTTATTTGTTATAGTTGATACTCAGTTGTGCGAAAAGTTGCTGTGAGTTACAGTTTACTCCAGTAGTAATATTTAGGACATTGTGTTCCAAGTCATTTGCATGATTCCTCAACCTTGCATACATGACCAGTGACATGAGTGCCCTTTATATGCTGTGTAAGTGTTAAAAATGATGGTGAAATCAACTGATACGAACTTATAATTATCAAATAGATTGAGATATGCTGAATTGTTTGAATTTCTGCTCATCTATGCTATGTCAGTTCAATTTAATTTTATGTGCATCATACTTTTTCCAGAAGAACTGTCTCCCAGCTGTAGAGGAAGAGCCCATTATATTGTCATTTGAAGTCCATTATTCTTTTTTTTTAGTTTATAATGATATACAAAGGGGTATGAGAGTACTCAAATGATTACATATCAAGTTGAAGACATGAAATAAAAATAAAGTAGACAAAGATGGCAATGCAATGAGTATGGAGGAACTGAGGTGGTACCTCTGCAACTTCAGGTGAGCAAACATGGGCGTTAGGAGGGAGGCTGCTGTCGGGGTGGAATCAAACCCATTCATCTACGCTTTTAACATGAGAAAAAGTATTTTAAATGGTAACCAGCAGAAATATGCTCATACTGGGGTAATGCGCTCAACGCGTTCAGCTCTTGTTAGAATACAGGCAGCTGCATTTTACGCCTGCTGAAATGCTTTTGAGCGGCATTTGTGCATCCTGACAAGAGGACATTACAACTGTCCAAACAAGGAGTAACGGAGTCAGGCACACACTTAAAGACTTTTTAGATGATCCAGGGGAAATTAATGGCTTCTTATGTGTAATGCTGCCAAGAGGTAACACATAGGAAAAACAGCAAAGGTCCAAGCACTGATCCTTGTGGCATTCCATACCTTATAATACAGTGATTAGGTGATTATATATATATATATATATATATATATATACACACACATATATGTGTGTGTGTGTGTGTCTGAGTGTCTGAACAGGCAGAAAAAATCGAAAAGAGGAGGAGCTCAGTGTTTGGCACCCTGCATGTTGTGCACTGCTCATCCCTGGACGATGTGAACCCCAAGATTTTGGAGGCCTAGTAAGACTTCAAGACTTCTCTCATTCACACATGCCTGCGCATGCACACGCACACAGACACAATCAACCCTCTATCACGCACGCACACGGTCACATACATACGCACACATGCATGCTCATGCACAGACGCAGTCAGATACACAAGCAGACACATATGCATTATCAAGTGAACATACACACTCTCTTGCACAAGCAAACACACACACACATCAAAATTTCCACATTGTAGAAAATAAGGGGTGAAATTAACTTCGTGAATTCAGGCTTCTACTTCCAGTTTGCCCATTTCCCTTTTTCTCTCTGGGCCTCCACAGAAAACTTTAAAACTGTGAAAATAACTCCACATATGGAAAAAAACTCAGCTAACACAAGACAAACTTGTTGTGGCAAACATCTGGCGTGATGCTAATGCAGGATTTCACCATAACAGCGTCTCACAGGCAGTCAAACATGTTGGCAGTTCTGTGATGGTATGGGGATGCTTTTCGTTATCGGAGTGTGGCCGACTTTTTGTAATTCATTTGTCATTATATAATTGGTGTTTTTATACTGACATGACATTCTGGTGACATTTTTAGAGCAGTTTTTTGAGATTCACCCACTAATAAAATGTTTCTGGCCCGTGCATGAGGACCCTTCTGTTTTTGGGATAGCAGGAAGAGAGACTCATCTGTAGTCAGAAAGGCGGCCTTTGAAATAGACAAGCAACTGCCTTTTATCTTATTTTACTGAGCTGAGACAAGGGAACATGCAGCCTGAAGTAAGGAGATGTGAGCCAGTGAAGACATACAGTGGCTCTGCTAATAAACAGTAATTGACATTGACGTCAGGAACAGAAGAGCATTTATTTTCCAACATGTATTCCGGCTTATCATGTTATGTGTTTATTTTAAGCTTTTGAGTGTCTGCACTGCCTCCCTGATCATATCAAACTAGAACGGCTTAATCTCAAGCTCAGATCAGCGAAAGAGTATTTGTGATGTTAAAGCATTTGTGAGGAACACAGTGAAATTAGGTGTTTATTTTTTCTTTCTTACTTGAATGCTTTACTTTTTCTCAAGTTGTAGCGCATTGTATTATGTTGACACGGTAAACAGAAATTGGCTTGGTACAGCTTTACGCTGTGTTGGATGCCCAAGGTTTATTGCTGCACAAGGACGATGAGGGTCAGCCCGTCTGGTTCAAACCAACATAAGGGATACTGTGTCACAATCACTGAGAAATATAATGACACTTTCATGGAGAATATGGAACAAGACCCTGTACCTCCCACTCTGACATATAAAGCACTGCGTAGCTGCAGAACAGTCAGGATGCCCATTTTAACCCCACTACAATGGGCACCTGTGCTTTCGAACCAGAGCTTGGAGCAAGTGAAAAGGTTGCCTCGCCCTAGTGAGTCCCATTTTTTTACATCATGCGCTGTGTACATTTGCACCATTACCTGGGAAGAGATGGCACTAAGATGCCCTGTGGGAAGAAGACAAGCCGGTGGAGGGAGTGTGATGCTCAGGGAAATGTTAGTTGGGAAGCACTTGGTCTGGGAATTCAAGTTCATGTTAGTTTGATGGAGTTGTTTTGTCTCCACAAGGGAGACCTGCATAACATCAGCCAGGTAATTTTCAATGGTGCCACTGATTGTTGTCATGTTGCAATCAAGTGCTGAGAATAGACAAGAGGCAGCGTGCACTTTATCTGGTTTATTAGAATCACTGGTGCAACAGCGATGAGTTGAAGAGGGTCAACAGTAAACTATAGAGTACCTATCGGCAGTAATCAACCTTATATATAACCACATTAGAACAATGAGTAAAATCCTGAAATCACTAGCCCCTAACTGGCCTGCTATAAAACAATGTATGCACTAACACCTATCACTAACTGCTGCAAAGGCCAGCAACAAAAAGTACTAGATTTTGCTCAATAAACTCAGAGCGCAGGCAAAGGCTTTGACAGAACAACAAGGCGTTGAATCTGTGAAAACCACACAGATTATGGAGGGAACAGGGAGATAGTGATTGGTTAATACCACATTCATCCCATGTGTAACAGTAATGAGGTGAATAAATGCCTTTTCCACCTGAAAGTGCTGCTACCGGACTGCGGATGGCGACAGTTGTAACACTCGGGTCTCTGTCTTGCTCTGTGAATTTCACTGGACACCCTTCCAGGCTGTTATCCCCGCGGTTTTGGACTAACTGTAATGTTTGTGCTTGTCAAAGCAAAGCTTTCATCATTTGATGAGAGAGAAACATTTCTTTGAGGTGTTTGCCGTGTTTGGAATTTTTTCTCTTGTTGGTCAATAAAGTTCAGTTATCTGTATCTCGGCAAATTGTTCTCTGGATTGGGCATAAATATTCAGCCACCGGTGTCATTTTACACCGTCCTTTGAGTCGGCAGTATTCTGTTATGCCATGGTAGTTATTCATTTCAGTAGTGCATTTATTGTGCCCAAATAAACCGTTCTTTGATTAGTTAGTGAGGTTCAGTCATGTTGCCTGAGTAATCCTTTTCTTGATGGGGGGGGATGAGTTTCCATTCTCTGGACCCCGCGATGGAGCCAGGAGGAGAGACCTTTGTCCCTTACAGACTGACTAACCTTGTCAAAAGCTGGATTGCAGCTGAATTACATTCTTAGAATAGTTTCAGTGACTCTTATGTAAAAATCGTCCCCCCTAACATTGGTGTATGTTGCTTTGTCTGATTGGGTCTCGTGGCGTGATGGGTTTTGGTCACAGGAAGGCCCTGTCAGAGCCTGCTTGCAGATGGCAGCAGATTAAAAAGCTCAGCTGACAGCCAACATCTACTCCGACCACAACTGCGTGGTCATGCACACGGTCTCTGTGCCACCCGACCCATTACAGAGGGAGGAAACGACCTCCACGAGGGCACACCTCCAGTTATTCCCCATTTCACCTGTACATTTCTCGTCAGCGCGGAAACCTCCAGTCAACTTGCTAGTCAACTTCTCCAGTCCTATCCGTGGAAATCTACCTGCCTGGGTTTCCATTTCAACCCTGCAGCATGACGAATTCGACTGATTTGCTGCTCAGGCTGTCAAAGCGGTGCTCTCCATTGTGGGTGGAGTGAAACCGCACCTCTGGAGTAGATCTCTTGTCGTGGATTTGCCCCCGCCGCCAAAAGACCAGAAACCGGCGCGGACTGGGACCATGTACCCAAAAGCAGAACTAGGGACTCAAACGCACAGGCTGAGTAAAAATATAAAATCTTTAATCTAAATTATAAAATACATTCCCGGAGGACAGCAGCTGCACACAAGAAACCATCGGGGCTTCTGGGCTAACAGAATACTGCTGCGGAGAAGAAAGTGCAGCCAGCCCTTAAATAGGGAGCCTTCACCTCCACCTTAACGAGCCACACCTGTTGCCCGTTAAGGTGGAGGCGAAGAATGCAGCAGGGGAAAGGGACTGCAGGCCAACACCATGACATCTCTTGGAGCAGGATTGGGAAATCCATGGGTAAATCATTGCTATATTGCTTCAGGTTTGTTTTGTTCAGGCTGTCGAGTATTCTGCTTCAGTTTTCGGTTTTGAAGCAAATATGGTTTTAAGGGCAAAACCACTTTGACCCACTGAGTTTGAATAATTTCATATGTGGCCTACATGAGCACTAAATGGCTGAGAAAAAACACTGACACCCAAAAAAATTCATGAAAATATTTTTGTCCAACATGTCTCATAAGACAAAATTCCGAGCTCTGAACTGTCTTTTTCAATATTATGACAAAATTTGCCTATTATGTCACACATTATCCAAATTAGCTCACATGAATATTGAATAGAAAATGGGTGAAAAACATAGGGCACTGGTGGCCCGAGAAGCTCCCACCGTTAAGATAAACAAAATTTCGAAGTTTTTGTTGACGGACGCACGCATGGCCGGACGCACGCACTAATGGAGCCCAATACCATAGCTCCCGCACCGCGAGCAGCGGGAGCTAACAAGCAACAATTCAATTTCTTGCTAGATATCTACGACAAATATTACATCAAAAGTAATCAGAATTGCACAAAACATATTATCAAGTGTTTAGCAGACTAAGAAGCTGACATCTTTTGATTCAAGAGTCCAAACTATTTAAACGATTGCCAAACATTTCCATCCTTGGGTATCATTGGAAAGAGTAAATTCTCAGTTTTGTGTTGATATATAAACACAAAGTAATCCAATGTAATAAGAAATAAGATCACACATCAAATGTTTGTGTGTTATAGGAAGCCGGCAGAATCAAATAAAATCTAGTAAACAACTCCTTGAGACTGACCTAGTGTTGTAAACTGATGTATTTTGAGCATTTTTTAAAAATGCATTTGCATACACCTGAGGTTGGTGGTGCTGATCGTGAAAAATGGCTCACAGGAACCACACAGGTTACAATATTTTCAATCCCAAAAACGCATCCAAACAATTGCTAATTTTGCATTGATGATGATACTATTATACTCAGTACAATTGTAACACTTTATTATATTGACAGCAATATAACACATTGTTCCATTTCCCGCAGTAGGCATTGTTGTTGTCTGTGTTGGCCATGTTTTTGTTGGCATCCACTAGTGGAATCACAAGTAAACTTTGCCCTGAGTTGAGATGTGGTTCTCACAGCTAAATTTCACACAGCTTCATATTTTAGGAGACTTCCAAATCTCGCCATCTTATTTACATGATGTTCCCACCGCCGTCTACTAATTTACATGGAACCCCTCCTCCCTGAAAATAGTACTGTGCCCTAGAGAACTAGCTCTTGCCTCAGTTGCACCATGCGCTGACGCAAAATTACCAATCAGACCGTGGGACCTCAGGAAATTAGCGTTAGAGGTAGCGATTAGTCTGCGCTTACATCAGACAGCACTGGCGGGAAAACGGGCCCTGTGTGTTTTTGTTGCACTTTTCTGAAGCAAAACTTTCTCGTTAGTTTTGAACATGTTGCAATCTGTAAGGGTGAAATAATTAGAATTAATCTACGCTGTGGTTCAGTATTATTGGGACACTCCTATCTTACCTTCTGAGAACAAACACTTACCGGTTCAAGATTTTATTCAAATGCAGGAAATTAAATATTTATAGAATTTGTATAGAAGTAAAAATGTGAGAAATGTAATAAGTGGTGTCTTATACGATCAGCTACTCTGTTTACGTGTTCTGTTTCAATTCAGGCGGAACAAAGGTATTGCCGTTCTCTAAGCATTATAACTCAAACGCAAGCCCCTAAAATGGAATTCTTTCAAATTTCCGGCGAACATTTCAGTTTCGTAAGTCGCAGATGTCATAATGCATTTTGCAGTCAGAAATTTCACTGCATTAAAATGGTGTGTTAATATGGGATAAGATGGGGGTGTCCCAGTAATATTGAAACCCAGAGTACCCTTTTGATGATGGTAGCAGAGACTCTGGCACTGAAAAGACCTCCTTCTGAAGCTCTCCCTCCCTCCCTCTCTCCCTCTTCATACAGTGGCCTCGCTCATGAGGGCACCTCAGTGCCTGGCTTTGGCGCATCAAACCAAAGATGCTTGTTAATAATATGTGGTCTATTTGGAGGGTTTTTTTGTTTGTATCTGCATTCCATTTAAATTTTTGCAGATCATGTTCAGGTATTAATTTTTATGTTGACCATTGCATGCATCTCCGTTTAACTGCACAAATTACTTTAGTTACATTTAAAGCAATATTTCTGCTACTTTGAAAATTGGGCTTAATATGCAGTTACCAATGTGTACAATACATTTTGCAATTGACAAAGAGGTGTCAGAAATTTACCCCCCTATTCACTTGCATTGCATCTCCAAATACTGCAGAATATACCATTTGTGTTCTATGAAAAATCTTGTCAATACTTCGTATGATTTTTTTTTTCCCCTCAGCTATCTGATAAATTTTTCACCAAAAAATATTTTATAAGCTTGGTCCTGTTTTTCTTTTGTCGTGTCACTCGAAGTTTGTACAGTATACTCCGGAGCTGCCCCGCCCCCGCTTGGGGGTTGGATGGATGGAAGAACGTCTAGCCGCACATTGAGGTCATGATTGAGGTCCAAGGACTTCCTGTCTGGAAGACCAGATCTACTTGTGTTTAAAATTATTTAAACATTGTACTTACAGAGAAACCAAGCATGGAAATGACAAACAGAAAACAGACTCTTTATCTATTGAGTGTGTAAATGTTATGGTATATCCGGATGTTCGGATTCGAAAGGGGTGTATATTTGTGTGAGTCAGCCGTTTTTCAGTGCAAGTAAATGAAGAGGAAAATTTCAAATACCTCCTCTCGGTAAGGTATTGGAGTCGTGTAATCTTGGTGTGTCAACTGCAAAATGTATCGAACACATTGAATATCGGGTTTAATATGCAATTACCAAAGTCATCAAAGTATTTACTCTCCTATAGATCGTGATAGCTGCCTTGCCCTAGGCAAGCCCATGACAGATTTTGACTGAAGTTTAAACACAACCATACATACCTGTCCAAATTGTTGTAAACTATGTTACAGAAGCTATTGAGCAGATGGTTCAAATTTCCAATGTGCAGCCAGAGTAGCAGTGCCTTGAAGCCAAAGTTTGAAGCATATTCATTGACCCATTAGCATTCAAGCACGTTTTAGCAGTACCTTAAAAATTCAAGCATGTTTTAGGCAATTTTGTGATTTTTTATGCACCTCTTTTTTGAAGCCCTGCAGCTCTGAAACCATAAGTCCAATCATCTTACAGTAATTTAAAGTTTGGAGGGAATTGTCCATAGTATCAGATGGTAGCAATTATGTTGGTATGCTGCCCACTGTTTTGGGGTAAAAAGCATGAAAATGTGTACAAAACACAACCGAACCCTCAACATCAGAACCCTCCGATCGATCGCCAGAATCATCGCTATTTTCATTATCACTCGGTTCAGACCCGAAATCTTCATCCTCTGAGTCTTAATCAGCAAATAATTAGTCAAGTGCTTGGTCCACATTCATCCTGAATTCACAAAAAAATCTTCTCTTTTCAAGCGAAAATTGCGTGGTAAATTTCTATTGGAGCACCATATGTATTTGGTACCAAACGATTATTCTGAGCGCCGTCTATCATTAGAGAAGCAAACGGAGGCTTTGCGTGCCAGAGGCGTAGAGAAATCGCGGAACTTCAATGCAATAGTATTGTCTTGACACGGGGTCGAGACTGACTTCTGAATGGTGCAGTTCTTGTCTCGACCTCGAGACTGACAGTCTAAGGGTTAAAGGTAAGGTTATCTTTTCTGTAGTTGTAAGTTTCAATAGTGTAAGTTGAAAAGATAATAGCTGTGAACGAATTGACCGGGTGACCCTTTGAAGCCCCATGTATTTGCAAGGATTCCTCAAGGCAAAGACTTTTCTTGAGTCTTCCTAACCTGTGCTCCAGTGAATGTGAGAAGTTTGCTGTGTCCTTAAGGGAGTTTCCATCCTAAATCAGGCTACCAGACTCAATCAACCACAAATCTGCACACAATTATGGTACACAGCATTACTTTGAGATTGTGTTTTTATTTATAATCCTGGACTTTATTGTGAGCTTGTCTCATTTCATGCTTTGGTGCTCAGAAATATGTGTTTTATGAATGAGAGCGTTAGAGGGGTAGCTGAGGAGAACAAGCCATTACGTCCATCTAGGCTCTAAATATGGAAATACAGCCATACAGTCACATTTAAAAGCCTTTTGGCATTTTCCTCCATGATAAGAAAACAGCTTTTGAACAGAAACATGTGAACTTAGAGCATTGAATATATCTAAATTACATATGTGCAAATGATTTTGAGTTGATAATTTTTCATTACTTATAAATGAAAATTATTACTATTTCTGGAGAATAACCAATCAGCGAGTAAAATCTTGCGACTAACTGTGAAGAGAGCAGGCTCATCACATATCTTGTTTTAGGCTGTTGAACTGAAAGATTTTTTTCCCTTAAAACAAGTTTATTATTTAGTAAACTGATAATATGACACTCCTGATACTGAAATCACTAGCAAAACTAAAAATGAGTTCTCGTTCATTTTGTTTAAATATAAAATATTTATTTTATTTATATTGATAAATGTTCTAGTAGCCAGTTGTTGCCATTCAAAATATGTTTTCTTTTGTGTGATGTATGCATTCACTGAATGTTGTGCAATAAAAATGTCAGTCTCTGAAAATACTGGAAAATGGGCAGAAACTAATATCTCCATCGGTGTTGAATGAGAAAAATCTTTGGGCCTTAAAAGCTGTTTTTCTGACAAGAAATGCACTAATGCTTGCAGGCCCCCCTCCCCCATGAGCTGATCTGCCTACTTTTGTACGAAGGAAAAAGAATCCACAAGAGATGACAATAAAAAGCATGGCTCTTGAGTTAATATTATCTGAAGGACAGATTAATAAATAAACTATGCATGTGTGGACTGTTCCGTCTTCTGAGCTCATCTCTCTCTTAAGAAATGAGATGTTTTTTTTTTCTCAGCAGGTAGTAACGTTTTAATTATTCCCTTCATCTTGTGTCCTTCTTTTTACACTTGTGTCGTATTCATAATGAATTCATAGTATGAATAGGTAGCCTATTATGTATTTAAATTAAAATATAAATCTAATTTGTCAAACATGTTATCTTGACAAAACCACAGGTGACAATATTGTGCTGGGGGATTAAAAAGCATAAAAATATACCCTTAGGCTGAGTGACTTCCTGTTTACAGTTGATTTTTCTGTTAATTAACAAGCCAGCAAAAGCAGCGGCTTAGCGGGATTCTCAATGAGGTCATTCATCCGATTCTGTACAAAGACGACGACTCCAAATCCCGAAACTCTTGCCCTGACCAGCGTTAGTAACCTCTGCTCTCCCTTATTCCACTGTTTTTATTGAACTGAGGGGCTCGATCAATAGCTCCAGTGCATGCTGGGATGCAGTCATCTGGTTGGTAAGGACCCTTCAGCCCGTCCCTGCGGCTGTGTGGGGGTGTGTGAGGGAGGTGTTCTCTGTGTAAGGCCGCGTCGGCTGGGCTTGGAGGGCACCGGAGGGGCCAGCGGTCGCTCTGTTATCTGTCTTGTTCCGTTTGGAGGATTAAATGCAGAGGAGCTGTTTGAGGGTCTCTGGGGGCTGCAGACGAAAGAGTCTCACGCCGTTACTACAGCTGCCCCGACAGCGCAGACTAATAAATGAGACCTTTTCAAATCCAAATGCTTCCTGTTTTTTTATTTTTGGTTTTTTTTTTTTTATCATTCCTTGTCCGGGCGACCTGCAAAAGGCAGGCGATCTCCTGAAGGCTCGTCCTGTGTCCCGTTCATGAAAGGCGATGGCTTGATTTAAACATGCACCGGTTTCATTGGTGAAATGGGATAAACCATCAGTGGTTGAGGTCTTATTAAGTGTTCGGTGGCAGGTGTGGATGTGGGTGACCAGTGGTCGGTCCGTATTGTCTGTTGTTTTGTCAGTCTCGTTTTTATTTTGCGGCGGCGTCCTGTCGTTATTGGTTTCAGGGGCTTGTTTGGCATTACTCTACAACCTTGGCTTTCAGCCTGAAACCCCTTCTGCATGCCGCAGAGATGCCACTTGACAAAAATCAGAGCCGAAATGGCTGTCTGACCCGTGACAGATTTGAGACCAAGCAATCAACTGCTTTTCCCCTGCTATTCCTTTTTTTAGGCAGGCGGTGAAATGACCTTTCAGCTAGTTGCTATAATTTCGGATAAATAATTGGATATTATCGTCATACTTCACTTAAACTGCCATGACAAGAGTGCCCCACAAATTCTCCAATCAGAATCCAGCATTAGTGTTGCTTGTAATAAATTGCTCCATAGGCCATTCAGTTCTGGTCATGGTTCACTCTGATCGAATGTGTCTGCTACTAAAAGGCAAATCTAAAATTTCCCCTGTTTATCAGCCAAGGGGTCACACTATCATAAATCCTATTGTATTTTTTTAAAGCCAGCTAAAGGAAAATAGCCTTTGCTTAATCTTTACGGCTCATATTAACTCTGCGTTTAGGTTTATGAAGATAATGCTTAACAGTAATGATGATATTGAGGAAAGGCCACATTTTCTCACCATTCTGGAACTTAATGTGAAGTGACTCATCTTACCGCCTGTGAACAGGTAGCACAAACCCCTGTGATGCACGGCTGCCATTTTGCAATTCAATTCCCATCATGCCTTAATTGAAATCTTGATTATCAGTTTTCTGGTCAATGATGATCACGCAGCCAACTGGGCAACTGGACCAGGATAACCGGATCTGTAATGTTTTCCAACCGATTCAATGACCTTTGAGATACAAGACCAACCCCCATCTCCCCACCAAGGTTCTTCATAAAGGCCAGTGGCTGGCAGTTTATGTACGGATGTTTTCCGTTGTACCACCGGGTGTTTTTCTCAAAGTCTCTCCAAAAAAAAAAAAAAAAAAAAATTCTAGGCTCTGTCTTCTACTAATTTTTAACAATGTACCGACCAGTCTATGTAAGAAGATGGCTAGCTGGCCTCACTAAGCGAGATTTATGCAGTTAGCATTACTGGCGAGCTAGCTCAGAGCTAACAGTAGTGTAATGTTAAGTGAAGCACATAGGCTTGTCATGCACGATCGTGGGCTGGCAGTGTCCTGTAAAATCTGGTCCCCCCCACATGACTTCCGTCGCATAATGCACATCATTTTGCGCCAAATCGCGTCATTTGAGTCATCAATGTGATTTTCCCAGGAATTAAGTATTCTCAGAAATACAATAAATGCCACCTCAGTAATCTATGGTAGGATTACTCTTCAAACGAGTTTTATTTGTTATGGCCCCAATTTGTTATTACATTTATAACACAACAGCAACAGCAACAGATGACAGATACAGTTTTAAAACTCAAACACATTCAATTAAACAAAGACAATAACAACTAACTAACTTAAAGACCAAGATTTAACACAACAAAAAAGAGAAATATTTACAGTCCCTTTTTGTGGGGTGGCTTGGTGATGTCCTGGATGAGGAAAAATGCTCAAAAGAAACTTAACAGGTCTTGAACAGAAATGACAGGTCTGGTCACATGTATCCTTCTTCTTGCAATTTCTCCTACTACTCCACTGTCTCAATTTTCCCCTTTATATACTCTTTTGCAGACCCCACCCACATTTAGACCTCTTTTTTTTAATTTTCGGGGACTTGCCCCAGACATGTCTGGAAACATGTCCAAACATAACCCCAGTCTGAGCTCAACAAAAAAAAGGTAAATACTGCCATCTGGTGGCCTATATTCACATTACATAAATCTCTGCAATATTTGAATGGATGCATTTGGATTTCCTCCAGTTTGTAAGCTGTTGCTAGGAGGATCACAAAACAGCTGAAACTGCCATCTTATTGGACAAACTCAGTGATCAGTTCAGAACAGTAGAGGATAGCTTATATTTGTTCGCTTGTACTGAAATAGCTAGCAAGCTAGCTTGCTAAAAAGGCCACAGTTTTCCTCTACTGTAATAAAGCTGAAGTGATAATAAACTCTTAAATATTATAGCTGGCACACCAGGGTAGCAAGCAAATGCGATGAATCACTCCTTAATGCTATTGCTAGCTCGCTGATATATTTAGCTGGCTTGCAAAGAGTGAATTATCACAATCTTATGATTATTGCATTATTTCTGCAATTTTCTTCACTATTTCAACATTATACAATGTTAAAATCTCACAAGACACGTTATTTGATGCGCATCATGTGATGGAAGTCACGTGTAGGGGTACCAGATTTTACGGGGGGACAAACTTTTGGGCAATCATGGCATAACTTCAAAAGTACATTGCTTTTCAAAACCTATTTTTGTAACAAATCGAATGTCTTTAAATGAGCACTAGCTACATACTGTTGATTATAGACAATAGACAAGGTAACTAATAGTCATCTAAAGCAAAGAATCACTTAATTTTCTGCAAAATTCTGAAATCAAGTTAGCTAGAAAACTAGTCAGTTAACTCTACCGAGATTATCACGGACTTCAGTGGGAGTGTCATGAACCTTTTGCGACATGAATTTACCAACACTCACAAAAATGAGTTAAATGTTAGAATATGTAACCAGCTGGCTAACGTGATGTAGCATAATAGTTAGCTCGCTATTCTTTCCATAATCTTCAAATATCAGAAACAACGCAACAAACAGCTTCACTGCTGCATATAGACAAGCAGTATGTTAATTCTAAGATTGCATTCTAAGGTTAGAATAAAAATACTAGCTCGTAAACAATGGCCAGCAGTGGTAATGTCTTCACTAGTCTCAGTTTGCAGAAAGCATTGACGTTGGTGAGCTGGCTTTAACATGATTTCGCTTATTCATGCTGACGATTCTGTCTTTAATCATACCTGATTTTTTTGATAGCAGATGGAAGTAGACATATCTATTGTTAACTCAAAGACACAGTTGCCTGGTGTTCATAAAGCGCGGTCATTGTCGCTACCATGCAAAGGCATCTTAACCACGTTCCTGTCATGTCTGTTTCGATGTGACTCCATGTCTACGACTGATCACACTGCCAGATAGACCTCTCGGCCTCAACGGTGACGGGAAACTGCTCTTCAGAACTTTATTCATGACTGATAATTCCAATGAATATTCACTGTAAATCTCAATGATTATGGGATTACTTTGCTTGTATTCTGCAAGAACATTTCCAAGTGTCTTGACATCTTGGCAGCTGGGGGCCACAGGCCCCATGTAGTCAACTAAATTTTTTCCAGGCTGCGCTTGACAGACACCTTTAACTTACAATACAGACAGGTGATTTTAAAAGTGTGGAGGACCCTGCCCCAAAAATATTTGAACGCCAATGTGCTCAACCCGTTGATGGAAGAAAGGTGTTAGATCCCTGGCCTGTGCAAATTATGCTCTCCCAAATGAAATTGTACACAAACAATGTTATGGTGTATGTAGTATATTAATATTGTATATATGGGGTACACATTGTGTAATTGACCAAACTCATATCAAAGGTTTTATTACCAGCCGCGCAGCGAAAGCTTGTATTATCCTCAGGTGTGTGCGTGTGCGTGTGTGAGTGTTTGTCTACACGTGTGCATGAATTCAGATTTGACTTGTATTACCCTGGAAACATCCCAAAAGCAATGTTACATGTCATCCTGAGTATTATAGTCAGTGTCCCCCTGTCTCTCTGTCTATTCGATAAGTTTGAACGAAATACTGGAAACTGATGAAACATGTTAAGTACAAAATTCACTTAATATCTAGCTGAAATTGGGGGCTGTAGGTAGAGGTACTGTATACGGCTTTGGGGGTAAATGGGGGGGTTGGGGTGGGGGTTTGGTATGAGCCCATCTTCAGATGGTCTGTAGTTTTATACTTAAACAGAAGTGATCTCCTTAGAGACTCATCATCAATTCATCAACTTACTTCACATTACACCAGAACTAGATGCGATTTTTCAAATTATTCTGTAAGTCAGACTAAAATCCGCAAACACTCAAAGTGACCGCAGGAGAAACATGTTCACAACACGCTTAAGCATATGAAAGAAAACTCTGCTACTGAGTTCCTCTGCAGAGATGGACACTTGCTTCAGCTCTATGTAATCAGGCTTTATTACAAAAGGTGATGGGTTTGAATCGCAGCTGGGAAATTACCTTTGCACCTCTGAGCAGGGCTCTGGGACTGAAATGCTTCAGTAAAATATCCACTGGCATAAATATTACAGTAAATAGAAACTTGGATAAAAAAAAAAATGGGTTACCTTGCTCAGGATATGAGAGTCAGCTAAATGGCCAGAAAAGATTTTTGGAAATGTAATGTGTGTAAATTCTGCAGAATAAGTGTTCACTCAACCAGGATTTAACAGCAGAAAACAGACATTTTGTTTTTCCACCGTCCCCATTTCTTAAGCAGAGACTGACATTACGGCTGATCCTGACACTTCAGATCGATTGTTTAGAGAAAATAGTGCATGATTACTCTGGCGATATACAGTCAATATAATGAAATCGCATTTTGCTAATCCAAGTCAGAACAGTGGAATATGGAAGCGGCCCCTCATGTTTTGAATGTCTGAATTTAATACCACAAAAAGGTGGTATACGTATTAAACAAAAACACTCCAGTCACAGTTTCCACACCGCTTGGCAGTTTCCAAACAAGAAAAACAAATTCAACCCACAAGATGTCAGACGACGCTGTCAGAAAGGGTGTAAAAGATAATGACATGACGACATTGCGTGCCGCACGCCGTGGATTTAATTGACAGGTGTCAATTCGTTAGCTCTACAGCAGATTTGAAATGTGAATTGGCGCACCGCTGTAATCTCGGTGGGTGCGAGACGATTTGACGAAGACCCAGACAGCCTTCCGCAGTTCGCTCGTAAATGGATACACAACAATTACTCTATTTAACCCGCCGATATGGTTAAAACAGCCCTGGTTTGTCATGGCTCTCTGTGAGGGAGCTGTGAATCTGTATGGAAATGACCACGGTGGGGGCCATTACAGTGTCAAAGGGTCATGGAGATTACATGTCTGCGCTTTTTACCGAAATAATGTTTGGATATATTTACACCCCCAGACCCTAAAAACTGAAGTGCTCATTGTCACTATCATGACAGCCATATTCCCAGATGTCCAATGCAGTACAATGTCTTCCTCAGTCACTGCCACATTAATCGTAATATGAACCTCGTATGAGCTCATTTGCGTAATCAGTGGAAATCCAAACATGCATATATTGATGTGCAGTTAACCAGTAATAAAGCTGTGAGCTGAGCAGCCTGTCCCCAGGCGGTACATCTGTGCCTAATGGGTTTATTAGTGTGGTTAATGCACTGTAACCCTAAGGGCCGGACTAGGATTGGCCTCACCCTCCTCCCACAGCGGGAGGCTGGCCAGATGTCAGTGGCATCATAGCAGTGGGGTTAAAGATGTGTCGCCATGGGAACCTTGGAACACTAACTTTCTCTGGTTAGTATGAGAGGCTGTGTTCAGTTCTTTACGGAGTGTGAGGTTTTACCCTCAGGGCAGCGAGGAGATTCGTAAGGCTCCTTCAATTTGCTTACATTCTACTCCTTCTTATAACTTTAACCCTGTTTGACCTGGAAATCAATCAAGCGCCACCCCCTTTAAGGAGATTCCAGTTCAATAAATGTTCCTTCAAAGTGTCAGGAAGTTTCTTAAAATACAAAAGTACCATGAGTAAGGAAACCTGAGATCATCCTAAGTCAAACCATTTTTTTTCTTTTTTTAGAATTAGTGATGCCTAAATGACCGAGCTGTACTCACGTTTCCTCAGTCCATGCTCTTCAAATCCTTCACTGCTTCCCCTAGTGGCAGGAACATGCCATCGCTGCCCAGAGGAAAAACTGTCCAGATTCGATCAATATTTACCCCCAACCTTTACTCAATGAGTCTAGCTTCCGAGTTTTCATGTTCATTTTCTGCAATGGGAATTATGAGAATTAAATTGAGTGAAAACAAATATCTTAATTTACCCTGGGATCCAACTGTGATTGAAACCAGGTGCACAGCATAATTACCTGAGACTTACGAACTAAGTCAAGCGGTGGTCATGTACACAATGCTGTTCTTAATTTTATTGGATAAAGATCCTAGTTTAGCATTTCCTGGTATTATTTTAAAGACTTGGGGCCAATTTCCTGCAATGAAGAAACGGATCATAAAGGAATATGCAGACTTGCATCTCCATTGCATCTAACAGCCCAAATCTGAGGCAGAAATTCTGTATTCGGTGGAACATTGTTCAGCGCTCGTGAGATCAGATCCAGCACTGATGTTTCACCTCAGAGAGTAACACAGAGAGGATTCTGGGCCTGAGGGTAGGTTATTGTGTTATTCTGGCTAAACTCTAGGCTGCATTCTGTGTATGTTACCCTTTCATCAAACTGTGAATGTAATCTTGACGGTAATAATACCATAAACCGTATGGCCTCCTCAATATATATTATTCTATGGCAAATATGCGCAAGAACACAGTGATATTGAAGTGTCTGTGTTCACAATAAAAGCATGAATAAAAGAATTGATACCATCATCCCTCAAATCCTCTTAGTACGAGACAACTACTGCTACTCCTGCTAATAACAGTAGTAATAAAAATAATAATGATGATGATGATAATGATGATGATGAAGAAGAAGAAGAAGAAGATTAGCATGATGACACAATTCACCGGCATCAAATACCAAGTAATTATTGCAGGAAACATTAATATTTTCATGTACTGAGAGTTAATTACATGCACAATTGCCTTGATTTCATCATCATTAGAGGAGAGAAATGATGGGAGCGGTATAACCGTGGGTAGGATGATGAGGTGGAACTTGCAGTTCTTCACTAATAATTACACGGCTCCGGCTCATGTTGAAGAGTCAGGCCAAAACAAATGAGACAAACTGCTAACTGACCGCGGCGCTGATGACATTAGTGAGTCTGTCTCCCTCGGGAGGCCAGTTTTTGAAACCCTCCGATGTCATTAAGTCCTTTGAGTTGCATCTAAGAGCGAAGATGTTTTGCCAGACCTGTCAAAGCTGTTTCTTCTCGCCTTTCGGCTAACATTGTGGTGACTGAGTACCTTCTTATTTTCCAGGCGAAATGTGGAAATTTGTGCTGCAGGTGTAGATCAGACTGGTCAGCGGGGTCAGGCCTGAAGAGTCGATTGTTTTCCTGTGCATCTGAGCTCTGGTTAGCAGTGTGGTTCTCCTGGTTAAGTGCACAACCTAACTAAGCATGGGCCAAACAAAGTGAAACTGTTGAACAGCAAGCAGGTCTACCTTCATACTCCTTGGTGAAGGTTATTTTAGCTGAGCTCTTGCCAAAAAGAGAGGGGGGAGAGAGGATTAAGGGTGAGTGGGGCGAGAGATTGTTCTGAAAGGGAAATCAGGGAAGGGAAAAACCCAAGGAGATTTTTTCCAGGATGATATTTGCCGATGGAGTCATACAAATGACTGCAACATTAATCTTACAATAAGCGAGACTCGAATAGATTCCTGCAGCACTGTGGCTCAATCTGCCTCAGTGATGCCTGAACATCAGGCGTGGAATCCATTGGGTCTCCCCCGGTTCTGAGCGCAGAGCACAGGCCTGCTTCAGCCCAGACTCTTGTTCAGACGCCAGTCTCCTCTTAAGCCCGGCCTGGGGAGCTGGCTCTGATTAAATGCTGTCTGCATTAAACCTGAGGGCAAGGAAAATCTTATCCATTTCCAGACACAAGGCCCAGGGTTGCCAGGTTTTGAATTTGTCACATTGAGACGACATGCATGGCTGGAAGCGTAATTGTGCACAAGGTTGGCAGCTATTGGACAGAGGGAGATGGGGGTGGGGGTCACCACCAAAAATAAACGATGAAATGTGCACTGTCGATTTCGCTATAGTCTTAGTGTTGCCAACTTGGCGACTTTCTCGCTAAATCTGGCGACTTTCAGGTGACATGCTAAAATAAGTGAATTTATGAGAATGTGGATGTATCAGCTACGTCTTACAATTCATTGTTATACATTTGCATTAACAATAACGTCATATTTGGAAGTTTTACTTACCAACCGAAGGAGACACGCCTGATTCCGCCATCTCTGAAAGAAGCCTGGGCCTGTAGGCGCATGCGCAGTAAATGGCAAAGACAGATGCGATAGAAAATGTTGCAGTTTCATACTCTTATGTTCCCGAGTCAACAGTTTATGTTGCTGTTTTTACATTTTCGGTAGCAGGGTTTAATTTTTCTGTCGCTATTTCCGCGATTAATGTGTGCATTTCAAAGTTTTTGTGTGCTGAGACTACGTTTCCTTTGGTAGCCCTGATAAAAAAGGCGATGTTTTGGGGCGTGTCCTGATGAAAATGGGCGGTACAGCAGACCAAGATGGGCGGAAACGGCCAATAATGGCGTCTCCTCAGTGTTGAAATCTGTGAGTCTGGGGGTCAACCCCAGCTGCTCATCACACATTGTTCAAACATTATGGAGTCTCGCCAATTCAGAAGGAAAATACAAGGATAATGTAGCATCGATGATTTTTTTTAAATTAATTTTTGTGCGACAGATTAGCATATGGAAGAAACTAATGCAGAGTTGTGTATGTACCGGTGTAAGCTGCTCGTTACTGAAAGTGATCTGAGTCTCAGTCCCTTGCAAAAGTAGTTCATGAGCTATTTGTATTTGTGAAGGGTTTATGAACTGCTCACCACTGTCCCCAGTTTGCCGAAAAAAAAGCTCAATTAAGACAGACTAACGATGGCAATGGAGAGGGCAAAGCGGTGGAGATGTCATTAGCTGTCGACCTGTACATCCTCAGTGGATGACTGGAAGTATTCGTTGGATTTTGAGGGAAAAGAGGAATCTTTATAAGATTTACATAAAGGATAACAATGAGAACACTTAGGCTGAATACTGACGGCTGCGGTCAAAAAAGAGCTGATGAATGCTAGAAGACTGTTTGAAAGACAAATTGCAGCGGGGGCAAAAACTAACCCCAAGTGCTTCTTTCAGTACTGTAGCAGAAAAAGGAAAGTTAAAGAGCAGGTTAAGTGCAAAAAGAATAAAAATGGATCGCTGCTATTTGATAACAAGCATATTACGGATACCTTAAACAGCTACTTTGTTGAGAATTTTACCTCAGAGGGGGTCTTTATTTGGCCAGAGGGCATGTTAAATGCTCAAGATATTTTAGCAGAAATTGAGGTTCAGGATAACGAAGTATTAGACAAGTTGCATAAACTAAAGGCAGATAAGGCAGCGGGTCCTGATGGCTTATATCCTAGAGTGCTCAGGGAAGTTGGTGAGATCATCTTTAAGCTGGTATCCACCATCTTCAGGCGGTCTTTAGAAACTGGAGAAATACCAAATGATTGGGAACAGAGCAATATTATACCAATATATAAGAAAGGGGACCGTACCGAGCCAGGAAATTACAGGGCAGTCAGTTTAACTTGCATTGCGTGCAAAATATTGGAATCTATCATAAAAGATGAGCTGTACTTATTTCTTGAATGGAACAGTATCTTGAGGGATAACCAACATGGTTTTCGTAAGGGAAGGTCATGCCTGACAAACCTTCTGGAATTTTTTGAAGAGGCCACCAGGACTTATGACCAGAGCAGGGCTTATGACATCATATACTTGGATTTTCAGAAAGCATTCGATACAGTACCACATTAGAGACTAATTTTTAAGTTGAGCTCCATTGGAGTTACAGGAGTTATTCTGGAGTGGATTCAAAACTGGTTACAGGACGGAACACAAAGAGTGGTGGTCAGTGGTATGTCATTTGAGCTAGGTATGGTGGGGAGTGGCGTCCCCCAGAGATCGGTGTTTGGGCCCCTGCTGTTCCTCATCTACATTAATGACATTGAGAGTAATATTGAGAACAGATTGGTTACATTTGCTGATGATACTAAATTGGGGGGTTTGGCAAATAGTTTAGGGTCCACTAAAGTGATTCAGGATGATTTGGATAGAATCCAGAATTGGGCAGAAATGTGGCAAATGAAATTTAATGTAGCAAAATGTAAAGTTTTACATGTAGGTAATAAAAAAATTAGACGGGATTACTTCATGGGAGGTTTAAAACTGGAGTGTGCTGCACAAGAGAAAGATTGTTGACCAAACCCTCACAGGCTCTAACCATTGTGCTGGGATACATTGCCAAATGTATTGAGTACAAATCTAAGGAGCTGATGCTTCTTTTGTACAACACATTTTTCAGACCTCACCTGGAGTATTGAGCACAGCTCTAGGGACCATACTTTAAGAAAGATATAGAGGCTCTAGAGAAAGTTCAGAGAAGAGCCACTAAGCTTATACCAGGTATAAAAGATGGAAGCTATGAGAAGAGGCTGAAGATCCTTAATCTCTTTAGTGTTAGGAAAAGGAGACTCAGGGGTGATTTGATTGAGGTCTTAAATATGTTAAAGGGATTAACAAAGTGAATTATGTAGGATTCCTTCGACCAAGTGTTGTGAGTAGAACTCGAGGTCACAAATGGAAGTTGACCAAAGGTAAATTTAGCACTGATATTCGGAAATATTTCTTCGCCAAAAGAGTAATTTTGATGTGGAATAGTTTGCCTGAGCATATTGTTGAGGCAGAGACCATGGGGGTTTTCAAGAGCAGGCTTGACTTAAAGCTAGATACCATTGAGTCACCGAGTATCTCTGAAGGGATATATTCACAATAGTATAAAGAGCGAGCGTAGTTTGGCTGAAAGGCCTGTTCTTGCCATTCATGTTATGTTATGTTATTTATTTTAAAGATGGCATCTCTGTATGTTAAAATGAAAATTTGCTGGAGCTATCAATGCAAGTGATATTTTTGATACTCAAAGTGCAATAATTCATGGTGGATTAAAAATCATAAAGAATTAAGAGGAGTTTCCCTGACTTTTGACTGATGTCTGACAGCACAGGATACCTGAGATGAATAAAACTCACATTTTTCTGGGTCTGAGCAGCAGTAGAGCTGAAAAGTTCTGCCGTTTGGGACGTGGATTTGAAGTGAAAGTTACAGAGCCAGACAAACCGCCTCGTCCCTGCCTGCTTCAGGGATCCTGTTCCATCTCCTCTCTGTTCCAATTCATATTCCCGCATTCCTCCCTGAGTTCCACCAAGGATTCTCCTCAGCCTGGCAGCTCTGAATCGGCTCCGTATTTTCACAGAGAAACTTTCTCCTCTCTATCAGATAAATTCAATAAATTCCATATGTGTCAAACAGAGGACTTGATCTCTCAAACAGAAAGCACTGAATTTAATCTGAGCGAGTTTTAAGAGAAGCACGGATGAATAATACATGCCATTCCTTGAAATAACGCTCACATATTAAATCCCAGCTTCCATTCAGCTTCATGTGGCCAGAATCATTCGCTGGCTGGAGGTGAGGAAACTCCCTCCTGTGTTTGGCTCTCCCATCACATACCAGAGCTTGTATTATTCCCATCTCAGATACGAGGGAAGATGCCTTCTTGTGTGGTCATGTCAGCGGATTTAAAATCGGACGAGATGTTTGGCACAATGGAGCAATTTTTTTTGGAGGGAAGATGAACCATATTTTACAGCTAATGCAAAATTCAAACGTCTGCCTCCACATGGATTCCGGGGGGCGCTATATGTTGAGCTGTGTCTGCCATTTGACAATGTTTTATCTGACTCTGGCTTTGCTATTTGAAAGCTGTCATTCATTGTGATTGGTACTTCCTGGTTTCTTCTTTTCATGCGTATGTGCACTTATATGAATACATGTGTCACCGCTGTCTGCGTTGTGTTGTGATTTCTTTTGGATGAAGGCCGACACTTTCTTAGTAGTTTAACATACTTTATTGTCTCTTTAAAAACAGCGAGGAAACACGCACTGGTCGGTCACGGTCACATTCATCAGTCGCCCGGCACAGCATGGGCTCAATCCTCTCCTACTGGTCGCGTTATTCATAAATAATAATTAATAAATGCAACTTAACCCTAACCAAAAATATATGTACCTGTATAAACAGCGAGGAAACACGCACTGGTCGGTCACGGTCACATTCATCAGTCGCCCAGCACAGCTTTATGGAAAAGGAGTTAGCACATGTTAACTTAGCATTTGAGCTAAGTCGCTAACTATCGTGTAATAACAAAACACAACTATTTTAACTCATTCAGTTCCGTACTATGTATTCAGCACCTTCTTGCGCATAACATCACATAAGCTGTGTTATTATATTATATTATTTTCACATTTTTAGTGCAATGCTGTGCGTTGCGTGACCTACCATGGGCTCAATCCTCTCCTACTGGTGCTGACGTAATGTTGCAGCCATTATTTATAACCTCAGGAGAGTCGTGCCAACCAGTAGGTGTCCCTAATACATAGACTGCTTTATGTGACGGCAAATCTGATTGCCTCCTCGGTGCTAAGTGGAATCAACTCCGTTACACATGCGCACACCCATATTCTAGCAAGATGTGATTCAAATGTCAATTGTCAGTTTCAATTTAAGAGCTTTATCCACAATACTGTACGAACCATGGAGGAATTCCAGGCCTTCTAGGCTTCACAGGCCTTCGCTGCGGCTCTTTTCAGTTCCTGTTTGCTCTTAGCAGTTTTTCCCTCAGCAGCGCTGATTTGCATACAAGCTCATTTGGATTCAGGTCAGGAATGAAAAGGCCATATGACAAAATTCCACTACTTTGTCTTCAAAAAGTCTTGGTTCTCTCTGGCAAGACGCTACGGGTCATTGTCCATCTGTACCGTGAAGCGCCGTTCAATGTGCTTTGAAGCAGTTTGCAGAATCTGAGCAGATAAAATAGCCCTGTGCAGTTCAGAATTCATCCTGCTGCATTTGCCAGCACTCACAACATCAGTAAATACAAGGGAAGTAATTCCAGTGGCAGCCAAACATGTCTGCTCTATAACACTGCCTCCATCACGCTCCACAGATGAGATGGTGAGCTTAAGATCACAAGCACTTTCATTCCCTTCTCTGCATTCTTGCCTACTCTTCATTCTGATCCAAGCTTATCTCTGCGTCATCTGTCCATGGGATGCAGCTTCAGCCATTTTAGAAGTTTTTTTTTTTTTTTTTTGCTGACTTTAATCTGGTCTGATTTTCCTTTTTTTGTAGAAGCTGCAATATTTACTCTGGTGAAGTCTTCTCTTCAATGTTGACTTTGACATAGACACAAGCCGACCTCCTGGAGGGCGGTCTTGATTTTGCCAAGTGTTGTGATGGGGAATTATTCACCAGAGAAAAAAATTACTGTGTAATTTCATGTCAGTAATACCTATATTACAATTTATTATGTACTTATTTACAAATTTATTCTTGTGCTATTTCTCTGAATCCACATGTAAATACAGAACTGGAACTCATTATCCATGTGCCTGTAAACTACATAGTGAGTCACACCTGTCCATGGAACAGCACAGAAGCTGAATGTACAAATACTTTCGATCCCTAAAAAAGAGGGGGCTGAGCAGCCGGTTTGCTCACTCGGTTAAAGCATCACATTGCGAAGCAGATTGGGACGGGTCTGCCGAGAAGGTGATATAAGTTGCTTTGTTCGTTCCTTAGGTGCCTCCTGTTGGCCAGACAGATGCTCGTCAGGAGGATTCTAAGCTCATTCATGTTCAGGTATCCTCCGCCCTCGTTCTGAATTTGCGAAGATTTGACCAATGAGTGTATAAGAAGCGGCGGCTGACAGGCACGAGCTTCGGAAGAGAGCCGTGAGCTGTCTCGCTCTCCTGAGTCGGCAACCGGGGGTCGCATAAGTGAAAGCCTTGTAAATAGTTCCCCAATTGGACATTGCAGATTCGGGTGGGATTGGAGATGCCAAATTTAAAAAAAAAAAAAGAGGGGGCCACAGATTATGATGTGGTGTCACTTCAAATCAAGCCTCAAATTCTACACTTTGAGTGCAGGTTCAATATTTATAGAAAACTAAAACAACTGTAACTTAGTTAGTGCCCAAATTATTATGCTCCACACTGTACATATGCATGTACATGTGTTTGTACATGTGCGTGACTGTACTGTATTGAGCGCGACTGTGTCAGAACAAAAGCAGTATGTGAGTTTATGGATGACTAAATTAGCATGTTTGTTTTTGTCCGTGTGTGTGTGTGTGTGTGTGTGTGTGTGTGTGTGTTTGAGTGTGCTTCTGCATGTGCGTACATATGAGTATTGTGGCCGTATTTATGTGAGTGCATTCTTACTTGTTTATAGGGTTCTTGAGTGCATACTTGTATATGAGTGCCCGTGTGTGTTTGAGTATGCGATTTATGAGATTATGTACGGTATTATGTACGAAAAGCAGTATGTGGCTACATAGATAAATGCATTAGCATGTCCTATTATGCGAGCAGATGTATTATTTTGTGCAGGGATATGTACGTGATCATCCCAACACAAAGATAGACAAGCTACTGTCGGTGCATGAGTAATGTGACTGAAAGCACTGTGTGCTGAAGCACGCTCGTCTGTTCATACGGCCTGCGAGCGTGCGAGTGCGCGTGTGTGCATGTGTGCCTGTTTGATGGTGTGCATGTATGCATGTATGTGTTCATGCGTGTGTGTCCTGCTCTGTTGAAGTGTGCGCTCTCCTCAGTAGATGGCAGGCTTGCACTGCGGAGCCTGGATCACTGCTCTCGCTGTAGACAGTACTGGAGCAGCTCCAGAATTTATAATTAATACTGCTAGCGCCTGCCACCCCAGCTATCCCTGCCACTGCTAGCCGGGGTCTGCAGCGCGACACAACGCCTTTTATGGCGCCGAGTGACACCGCGACCCTGCAACACACAGAACATCAGCTCAATCCTACACAGCAGAGCGAGGTAAAGAAACACGGCATTAGTCCTGCTCAGAAACACTGATGTCTCCTCCGGTTAAAAAAATCAAACGAGAGGGAAAGGGGTGAGAGAGAGGAAAAAAGAGACAGAGACAGTGAAAATAAAAGAGAGCAGGATGGAGTGAGAGAGAGAACAGCTGGAGAAAGAAAGAGAGGGAGAGAGAGTGAAGGGGACAGAGAGAAGGTCTTGGGCAAGGGGTGAGTGATAAAATGAGAGAACAGAGTGATCTGGAGAGAGAGGAGTCGGGAGTGAGAGAGAAGGGGGTAGAGTGAGTGAGTGAGTGAGAGAGAGAGAGAGAGAAAGAGAGTGTGTGTGTGTGGTGCATGACTCTGTAAACACTGTATGTAATGTTACTGCGGTGCTGAATCTCACTGGTCCCACAGACTCTCTCTGGATCATGTAAATCTCTCCTCACTGAATCTGCATGCAGTTCATGGGGCTGCAGCATTTGCACAGTAACCCAGCGGGTGGCTCAGAAATCCACTGTTACTGAATTTAACCCAGCAGGGCCACCGGGGAAAACGTGTTTCATTGTCTTTTCATCGCTCTCCCGTTTATAGATAATCTGGCATTATGAACGCATCAATGGCCTGGTGGCGTTTCCCATTTCCACACCATAAACGTCTCTCGGTCCCTTTAAATTTTATCGCCGGATCTGGTGGCAGCAAAAATATCACATTTTGCTTTTCTTAGTAATTTGTGACTGTCCCCAGTAAACCAAAATGCAATGAGCCTAACCCAGAAATCCCAGTCTCAAGTGGAAATACTGATATTTCTGTAAATAACAGAACTGCACAATGGAAAGGAATTCTCGCCTCTTTGCGGTTGCAAAGTTGTGCCGCGTCTGAATTTTAAAAGCAGAACACTCAATACCGTGAGCCCCGAAGGTCCAGACTTCGGTGAAATATGCTGGGCTTTAACTCCTTGGATCCAGGCATTTTAAAATTTGAAAAACATCTAACAAATCTCCCAAGGTTTTCGGCAAAAAAATGCTGCAATCATAAACTGCAGGCACATTAAATAAAAATGTGAGTATTTTATATATTTTGTTGTAATAGAGTCTAGTACATGGTTTATTTAAAATTGCCCATGATCTGATATCTAAATCTCATTCTGTTGGTGTCGAGAGATTAAAATCCTCTCAGAGGATTACGTGACCCACATTAGCTTCGGTCCATCCAGAAGCGTCCCCTCGGAGGTCTGCCTTCACGGGACGTCCTTAATGCACAGGCCAGGGGACTGAATCACAGAGGAGCCGAGGTGTCTGTTTGCTGGCCCCGCGTTTCCGCCTCCGGAGAGAGATGAATGTCACCTCCCAGAGCTTCGCCGGCATAGACCACGGCTCGAGAAACATTCCTGATCGCCGAGAGGAAGCGCCCTCGACAGAAAGCACTTCTGTCGTAACCTCTCTCTCTGAAATTTCTCCTCCCTGTAAAGTTTTGAGAAGCTCAAAGGCTCAAACATTTTTGGCATGCTGACTTAATCAGTGAAAGAGTCTGTTGATGTTTTTTTTTTTGTCTGCTGGCGATTTCGCGGGCCGAATTCTGAAGTGCAGCGATAGTCAGACGCGCAGCCGCTGCCAAAAGAATTATATTAATCACTGTGGAAGGCTGTGCAAAGGAAAAATGCAAATGTTCTAGCCCTTTCTTCACAAAAACAACAGAAATAAAGAAGAATGTTGAGTGTGCCTTCTTTAACGAGCCTGTGTTCTGAGGATTGCAAGCGTAAGAGCACTTACACTCCTAATTAAAAAACCGTTGGGGCCATCCTGCCGCCGGATTTTATTTGCCGGTATCAGTGCGCTGTGTGAGAGTTGTGGCCCGCCTTTTTTGGCACTGCCATACCCACCCGTTACCGAACCAGCAGCGGCAGTTTGGGGTCTGCTTTGTGCTTGTCATCGCGTTCGTGGCTAATCAAAGGACATCATGTATAAGATGCATGCTCGTTACCGTTGAAATGAATGTGTGTCTCTTCAAAAGGAAGGTACTGTGAGTGACTGCAATTGGAGATGGCGTCACGACTGAGTTTGCTTGAAAGCCTAACAACGAAATATTACACACTGTGGCGTAATTATTTGTTGTGTATCAGAGCTAAATGAAGTGGAAACAAAGGGAGTGATTGGACATGATCAAACACACAGTGTCACATCCCAGCGTATGAAAATGTCACGTTGATATGATGTGTTTCAGGCCTGTAAATTTTAAACTACAACAAAGCAGAGAGAGGATTGTATTGTCAGATCTGTTCTGCTTCTTGCTTCATTGCACCTCCGCTTTTATAAGTCATGTTTATACATGACGCAGAAACACACACCTACACTTACACTCCAACACAAATCTACACTGATGTCTGTGTTCATGCCCATGATATGAATTCATCCATTTGTTGCAAGTGGAACACGAATAGTTGTGCCCAGCAATGGAAATTTTCTGTATCATAACTTGTATGTGTGTGTTTGCATGCATGTGAAGATTGCGTGCGTATGTGTATGCGCTTGAGTGTGTGTAAGCATGTGTATGTTACTCTGTGTGAGTGCATTGGTGTGTTAAAACATGAGTATCTGTGCCTTTCAGGGTGTGTGCATGAGATTTTGCGAGTGTGTCTGTGCCCCTGTGTGTGGGTACACGTGTGTTCAGATGCATGTGAGTGACTTTGTGCATATATATGTGTGTGTGCGTGTCTGTTAATGTGTATGTTTATGTGTGTGTGTGTGTGTGTGTTTGCGTTTGTACTTGTATTTGTGTGTGACTATGTGCTTGTGCGCGTGTGTGTGTATGAACGTATGCATACACTGTATATGGATGTATGTATATGTGTGTATGTCGGTATGCATCTGTTTGTGTATATGAGTGTCACCGTGTGTATGTTTGTGCATGTGTGTGTGAGTGTGTGTGTCTGTACATGTCTGGTATGTTAGTTTGAGTGTGAATGTTTATGTGTGTGTGTGTGTGCACGTGTGTTCATGGGAGCTGATCAGTACCATGAGGAACAGGAGGCCATTTGGATAGGGATGTCATATGACTAGAACATCATGTGACTGATTTTAGGAGGAGTCACTGACCCCTTCGAGTATGATGCCATCATCAGAGTGAACAGTGTACTCTGTAACACCACCTCATATCAGTCCCTCTAACGCAAACAGAACAGGGTCCATTCAAATATTGAGGCCCTCACAGCGAGTGAAGCTTTCCATTGGCATTTCACGTCCACTATTGTTTATTTGCAAATATTCAAATTAGTGCGAAAATAAAACATGGGGAAGCAAGCCTGTGAAACAACGGGCATGTAAAAAAAAAGAGCAAATCTTGGGTGCCCAGTGAGAGAAAAACAACAGCCATTAAAAGATGAAAGATGGCGGTGGAGATGGCGGTGGTAGCTGTGAGCGTGTGTGTGGCTTTTTGCAGCGGAGCCACTTTTCAGTTCCGCTGGAGTGCGAAGCTGCCTGTCAGCAGAAGTGTGTGTGGTAATCACATTTAAAAGCACCGGGACTCTGAGAAATCTCCGCCACACGATTGGCTAAATGGGCCCATCTCCAGCATTTTATTTACTGTGAGGAGGACAGAATGACACTGCTTTATTTCATACTAAATTACAAATTTGCTTTAACCCCACTGAATTCTCACATAAGAATGGGATATGAGAAATATGGAAATGTTTCTATATGAGGTTAGAAGGCCATAGAATGTTTGACGCTTTAGAAAACCGTGAAAGTTCTTATGTAGGGGAATCCAACTCTAACAGTATTTTTCAGACATTATCTGCATTCACCAGGCATATCTGCCGGCAGAGAATGTTTGTAATTTGCCAATCATGTAGCCTGTGCAAGCAGTAGCATTAACGAAACAGTACTTGAGAGATTGCTCGCTGAAATCCCAGTCTGGGCCCAGCCATTCAAATGTTTTAATTGCTTCAGTACACAGCAGGCTGTGTTATCAATAGTTTATTCCTGATTAAAATGAATTAATGTTGCATCTCCCTATTCAGAGGTTTAAAATAATAATAAGCTCTTTCACCGCACTAAATGCGAGCATTGATGTTTACTTGACCTGGTCACAAACCACAGACAATGGTCTGAAATAACATGAAATCACTCTAAAGTTGATGCATCGTGTTCAAAGATATTTCTGAGAACAGAAAATATTCTTTGACCACTTTACCAATACACCACTGATAAGTTATTGAATTTCACCCCACAGGTACACTTCACCTGTCCGATTTGTAATTTTTTACGTCAGGCAAATTGCTTTGTGATGCATTCTGGGAGAACAGAGTGAGAAAGAATCAGTGCTTTCCAGTGGAAAAACCTACCACTGGATCCAGTGACGGAAGAGTCAGTTTGTGTCAGTTGTTGACAAGAGTTAAGTTGGTATCCAGACATTCTATTGAAAATGTAGTTCTGGAACTTCAGCCACTAAAGAGGCTGGGAAAAAAACAAATGGACAGAACTGAAATGGTCCACCCCTGACGTAGCATCTGACTGCATAACATTATGGGCTCAGCCATGGTTATTTAGCAGGATAAAGGGGCAGTTTTACACCCGGCCGTGACCTTACGGCTGAGAGAGGGTCGATGCTCTGTGGAGTTTCCTTATGCAGAGTAAATCCGAGCAGCGTCCTCGCGTTAATTTGGGAGACTCTGGATCGATGGGCGAGCTTTAAGGGCTTTTTGTCTCATATCGGCAGAAACGGGGACACAGGGCCGCCGACGTCTCCTGCTCTGAGTTAAAACCCACGAAGAGAGAAATTTGTGCGCTGAACTGTTTTCATTGTAGGTGACGAGTGAAATATCCCTTAAGCTCCTAATGCTTCAAGATGGCTCTGACGCGCCCAATATTTCAGCAAATTAAAGCTGATTTCCTTCAATAAACACTGTTTGATCACTTTGCCACTCAAATCTGAAAATAGCATTTAGTTCAAGTTACTTGGAGGGGGTCCAAGTGCTTTAATTAAGTTTATGGTAATCCTAAATTAGACCAGAGTGCAGGGTGAAGATGGGCTCTCCTTCAGTGGGCTGAACTCCTTTACTCGCTGAAAACAAAAAAAAGACAGAGCTTCTCTGCTTTGGGCGGTCTGGTAGAACCAAGCCTCGAATAAAAGAGGGAATATGTGGGTGTGGCAGTGAGAGAGAGAGGGAATGAGGGAATAGAAAAGGGGAGATGAAAGTGTAAAGATAGACAGCAGCGATGAAAGATGGGACAGGGACAAAAAAAAGAAACCCTCAAAAAAAAAACGAGGGACGCTCGATCCTCGCTCTGTGTCCTAAGCCGGCTTGCTATGCTACATTCTAATCACGCATATACGGGCACAGAGAGCTCATGACCGACAGGGATTTCGGCTCACGCCCCCTGCATGCTAACTAACCGACGGCGCAATAAAAACATTCATCACCGCGCGCGCCTCCGAGGGGACCGCGCCACGCGGCGCCAAACACAACAAGGCGTGCGTTTCCTCCGCCGATTATTCACTGAGACGGCTATCAACGGCAGTAGTAAGGAAAGCGGTTTTTGGAGAATTGGCTTTTTTGGAAATCGCAGGGCTTTGTTTTGTATTAGCGAGGCGGGGAATGTTTGTAGATTTATAGCATAGCCATGCCAGTCACTATTGAGAAAGAGAGCGAAAGAGAGAGAGAGAAGGAGAGATTGAGCAAGGGAAAAGGAGAGAAGCAGGTATTTGGTCGACAGGGATGTATCGGCAGCGGCGCGGGTGTGTGATTTGCGGGGGTGTGAGTGTGTCTGGGGTTGTGCTGTAACTCAAGCACTGCAGTGTCTGTCCAGCGCGACTCTGGGAAGGGGGATATTGCCAGGGAGCGTCAATCCCAATCCACAGAGCACTCATTCACCTGTTCCCTCCCTCACCATCCCCCCCCTCTGTCCCGGCCTGTGACGACACTCTGCGCTGCATACCGCTACCTCCTGCACCTCGCCATCACTCCTGCCCTCTCCATTTCTCCTCTTTTTCTCCTCTTCAGCACAAGAGACAGGGTGTTCAACAAAAAAAACGCGTGTGCACTTGTAAACACGCGGATGTACACTCAGTTTCACACACTCACACATATACTCTTATTCACACAACCATTTTCCAAACCATATGCAATCTCTTACCGCTTTATATATGAATATATTTTTCAGAAATTAAAATAATTATCCATAACAGTGTGATTTTGATGTACTATTCAAATACTCTGCGTTCATATTACAGTATATACTATATTATTTGAGTTCGTCCTCTTATCGTATATCACACATTTAAAATAACATCTAGAATTGAAAATCTGGACAATGAACAATGGGACGGGGCAGTGTTTGCTTGTGACCCCTTTAGGCAGGTATGCAAAATTCATCAGGTATCGTAACGTATTCACTGTTAAATACTGGCCTGGATGCCACTGACAGCCATTTTTTTCTGAGGGCCAAACACACTTGGAGAACGGCTTTCCATCTCTCCGCTTCTCTGTCCAGAATTATTTTGCCCATTACCAGAATTAAAAATCGATGGTGTTGAAATTGTCTTTACTGGGCGCAAGATTTGTCCAGTTGTGTCCTTTTGCTTTTATTCGCGCTGAGGAATACTTCTTCTTCTTCTTCTTCTTCTTCTTCCGTGTGTGATGTGGAGTCTGTGAGCGGGCATGAGGGTTTATGCTAATCTGTTCCATATATCCCTCTCCCCTTGAGTAAATGTGAGGACTCAGAGGTTTGCAGATTCCTAGGGGGGTGTTGACCATTTTTGACTTATTCCAACACATCACCAGTCAGCTTAAAGTGAGATTTACCCAGGCCAAGTTCGTTGATGACAGTTTTAGGTCTCATACTGGGAGATTTCATCATCGCATGCACCCTCCACGGCCCTCTCTCTGCATGTCAATACTGTTTTAACCCCTTAAATGTTACTGGGCCCCAATTAGGGCCAGGCCAAATGTGAGAAAATGCAGGTGAAGAGTTAAGGGGTTAACTAACCCAGCTCACATGGTCACACTGGAGTTATGCCGTTAACATTGTTTGTTTGGAACTTTCAGTTTGCTGCATAATCCTTCATGTCTAGGCACCCTCGATGCCTCTCCAAAAATTTTCCAGTTTGTTTTTTTGGTTTAATGGCTTTCATTCCATTTATAGTGTATGCAAATTTTGCCGGCTCGCTTACTTGCTTGCAGTTATTTTAGGTCATGAGGCAGAATTTTTTTTTAAGTGGAGGTGATATTACTCGGATGACCACGAAATTCCTCAGCTGCTTGGATGACCATGAAATTTCTCAGCTATGTGGTTTAAAAACTTGAAATCAGAATGTGTGGCTGTGAAATATACTGCAGTCTGTGACAGCCTCTCTGAGTTAGGCAATTGAGGCACTTTCGAGCAGAATCCTTAAAGTGTCATTTAAACATACTCAGTAATTTTTTCTCCTCTGGATAATAGATTAGCCTGCTAGCAGCATTGCCTATTTTATTGGGAGATTGCTTGCATTTGCCAAAAGTCTTTCTAGTTTAAGTAATCTAAGCACTACCTGCAGAATCCTCATCCGTCTTCCCAGCAGAACGACCTTCAGTGTTTATAACACTGTTTCGTGCTTAAATCTGTTCTTTGGAGAAGAACGATAACAAAACCAGATTATGCCTCCCTTTTAGAACATCTGCCGCGATCGATAGATTCATGGAGAAGATTATCCTGCTGAGGCTTTGCTTTTTAAGGCTTGTAGGCTTTTCGGCAACAAGATTTTGTCCTATATGAAACACTGAGATATTTATGGGCACGGGTTTTTCAATTGCTGTTTTTAAGTCCTGTTGAAAACAGGTTTTAAGGGTGCGTCTGGTTTTCCGGACGTGTGCAGGAATCCAACTGCTACATTCAAGTCCAGAATCGTTTGTACCCGCGAAAAAAACAAATTAAAAAAGCTGCCTATTAAAAGAGACTGTTAATAGTCTGTATGATAAGTATAAAGATACTGGTGAACCATATACTCTTACCTCAATGCAAATTTTTTTATTGTTCAGTGTTTCTTTTTGTATAAGGTCAGTTTTGTTTGTACCCATAATAATAAATGCGCATGAAATAAAACAATTTTTTTTTGTGTCACGTAATGTTCAGAATTATGTTCATATTTACTCCTCTTTTGCGTCAATCCATCTAATCTTGTCTCACTAGCGAAGAAAAATGAGGAAAAAATTGCACAGAATTTCCTTGACATCCATCACCATGGCAAAAGGAAGCGAGGTCTCAATTCCGGAGACAGATAGCAGAACACAGTTTAAAATACTGTTTTAGCACTGTGAGGGCGATAATAAAGAAATAAGAATAAAACTTGTGGAATGGAGGCAAACTAGGCAAAATGGAAAAAAGGATGTAAGTGTTTTGTTGAACTCCAGGGCTGTAGGGGGATAGTAAGGGAACCCGAGGATCGTGGGTGAAGATTTCCCACGATCGGCTGCATCTTAGGGGTCATCAAGTCTACAAAAAAAACAACCATAACATGTCACCTCTATAGCAATAAAGTTTTTGTAAGGGTTACGCGAAGAAACCCCTCGCTGAGTGCAAAAACTAAACAAAACAAAGCGAAGCATCTGAAGTTTGCCAAGCATCGTTGGACAGCAGCCATATTCCTTGTCCGCTCAAGAAATGCATTTTAGCTCAATCTGCTAAGTGTGATTGCATGTGAGTCAGCAGAGATTTGGAGAGTAATCATCTTCTTCCTGGTTTCTTGGTTTTGTTTTTTGTATAGTTGTCACACAAATTTGTTTTCAACCATCAAACAAAATTTATATGACAAACACATCCTGAGTGACGAAAAAATAAAATCCTGTCACCCAAGTCGCATGTCATCTGGTAACTGTGGTCACATGTCATCTGGTAACTGTGGTGGTAACAAGCACATTCAGTGACAGGTTGGCATCTATGCTTTGTCCTGACACACCCTGCTGTTTTATTGTAATAAAGCAGAGGGGGTCAAGATACACCCGCTCACCCAGGAGGAAACTGAGAGCCCACAGATGGATGCTGAGGCGGAGGTGGGATATTAACTAGCAGCAGAGAGAGATTCAGTGCAGCAGCAGGCTGAGGGATATTTACTGCAGAGGCGAAGCCGGGCATCATCTCCTATAGCCCACCTACCAGAGGGGCGGAGCAGCGTCTGATCCGCATGGGAGTGTTCATGAGACTGTGGGCATTTCTTGAGTTGCCAGCCAGAACTAGCACTGCGAGCTCCACCCAATTTTTTAAATGTTCGTTTTGTTTATTGAAGGAAAATGTTTTCCAGCGCCAATTGGTACTGTGTGAAAAAAGTATTTGACTCCTGAGGCACTCTAACAGTTTTGTTTGATATCTAAATGAAAATTGGGTCAATTAGACTGGACACACAAGGTTCGATTACTGCCAGCCCCTCTGAATCTGAACGCCCTGCACTCCCACAATGTGCAGCAGGCTAAAAGGCCTCACACTATCAGTTGAGATTGTTATTATAATGCATCAGTCTGGGAAGAGGTGTGAAGCCATTTTCAAAGCTCTGGAACTCCAGCAAACCACAATGAGAGACATTATCTCTAAATCAGGAATACCTGGAGCGGTGCTGAATCTTCCGAAGAGTGGGTGGTGATTCCACATTATAAACACACGGGGCGAAGATGGTATTCATGGGAGATTTGCGTACAAAAACAACTGCTCAATAAGAGGAACATACACACTTGCTCACGATTCCAAAAAAAAAAAAAAAAAAAACACCTTCATGACCCTTCTTTTGGGATAATGTTTTCTGGGCAGATTTGGCAAAAGTGAGAGAGTTTGGTTGTCGTTGCTGCTAAGGGTGACACAGCCGGTTGTTCGATTTAGGGAGGCAAGACTTTTCCTCAAGTGATGAACATGTCAGGCTATCTTCATCCTTCAATTAATGAAATGATCGTTCAAGGAATATTTTTGTTTCCTGGGGTTTTCCATGTTTCATACTGCAGCATTTGTCATGTGACCTTTTTTACAGCCCTGTACAGTCATGATGCTGCATGAGGCAGTGAATCTGCTCTCATACACGCAGACAGCAAAACACACTCATAACTTCAGATGTTGGTCCTTTATGAGTTGCATTATAGCAATAATAAGAGTGAAGACAGAAGTGTGCACAGCCTCGAAGCCTGTGATGAATATTTAATTGAAATGAGAAATTATGTTTTGAAGGAAGGAAACGGGGAGGGAAAATATTTGGGAGATATGAAAGAAAAATTGAGAATGATGCACTGCACCAAATATTAAGTTAAATGAAGATTTGAATAAATCAGTTTTCATGATGACCTGGTGAGGTTCGTCTCGTTCTTCTTTTTTAAAGCCAATGACAAATGATGGGCAACTTGTCACAAGTACAAACATTTATTCTCTTGTGATGTGCCAATACACAGAAGCATGACAAATTAAAGGGGAAATCCTGGATCAATGAATGGAGAAACAACAAAAACAGAGGTGTCTGTTCATACTCGTCCCTTTAAAGGCAGAAGAGTCACTGCAGATCAGTGCAGAGTTATTCTGTGTGAATCACCTTTATATCCTGTCATGAAACATCACTACCATGATGGGAAGGGTCTATTCCAGTATGACAATGGCCCAAACCACAAACAAATCATCATCATCATTATCACCATCATCATCATCATCACCATCTCCCCAGTACAGTTTTACACCTGCAGACTCTATGCAAAGGTGTGGTTAGCTGATCTTGCAGCTTATAAAGGCCCAACCCCTTACTAAAAGTTTTTATGTTGATTTTTCCATTAATTTGTCACCTGGTCTGTATGTAATCCACTGATGGACTTTAAAAACTTATAACCAGAATTGTAGCCAAACTCGGATCCAAATTTGTAACCCTTTATTGACATTACCCATAACAACAACTTCGACAATAAGTCAGGTAACATCAACAAAAAAAGAACGACAAAAGAATCAACAATGACAAGTTTAACAACAAAATCAACAACAAATTTCAACTCCAATCTCAGAACAGAGTGTGACGCCATGTGCCTGCAGCAAGGCCATTGCTCGTCTTAGCCTGTACAGCATCATTCTGTTGAGCTGTTGCAGGGGAATGGCCTGCCACTCCTGGAGGCAGGCCAGGGCTTCTTGGAGCTCCGCCCTCCTCCTGGGCGCTGGAGTGCGTTACCGAACCCGCCGATCCAACAGGCCCCACACATGCGCGATGCAGTGTATGTCAGGTCTGAAAGGTGGCCATTCCTTGACTTGCACACCATTCTGGGCCAGGAGCTGCTGGGTCACATGTGCTGAGTGAGGTCGTGCGTTGTCTTGCATGAACGTGACCTCAGGGTGGTCTGTGATGTAAGGCATGACGTGCGGTCTGATGACAAGATCACAGCAGTGGGCTGCATTAAGATCTTTATTGATTATGACCAGGTCGGACCTCCAGCCGCACTGAATGGCTCCCCAGACCATCACCGAGCCTCATCCAAAGAGATCTGTCTCAGCAGTGCAGGGGGCCACGTATCTCTCACCACGTCATCTGTAGACCCTCTGTCTCCCATTCCCCTGAAGACAGCATTCCTCCAGAATCGGCTGGGGACTCGTCTGACCATATTCTTCAGCCCAATGAAGCCTGGTAGCCCTGCGCTGTGCATCAAGCTGCATTCCAACACATACGCTATGGGCTCTGATCCCTTACTCTGCAAGTCGGCGACTCATTGTTCTGCTGATCCTCAGTCTGCGGATTCCTAGAGTCTCCTGGTCCGTCCTGGTGCAGGTTTGAAACTAATCTCTGCGGTGGACGAGGCGGATCTGATTGTCCTGGGTCGATCATTGGTGCTTCTAGTCTCCTGATAACAAGCCACAAGGTTAGAGATTGTGGGTTGGCTTACCCCAAAATACTGGGCCACGTGATTTTGTAATGTTCCAGCCATCCACAGCCTAATGGCTTGATCACATTGGGGTCTGGAAAGGTGAGGCAAGGCGCACGCAGTGTCTTTGAACAAATGCTCTCGGGTTCTGGCCTTAATGACCTCAAGGATTGTTTTAAGGCATTTGACAGCATTGCAATGGGATCAGTGATGCTGGACGAGGTTACATCACTAATTCCTCAAATCTTGCTCGACAGACACAAACAAGGTCATGACCTCACACACTGTTGTGTCTACTTACTTGAAGACAACTGCATATCAATTATGTAATCATCTAATGAAAGTTCCCCGAACCCAACTATACTATTTCTGTCTTGTCAGACTTATAAGTTTTTAAAGTCCATTAGTATATATGAGTGACTGCATCCTGTGCCCTGCCCTAGTTGGTCATTTCACCTCTTCAACAAAGGTAAAGTCTAATTTTCCTCACACACAGCATGAAATGTTCTGTTTTAAATAAAGTTTTTCCGCATGTTTGAGGTCCTTTCTGGAAGCTGACAGAATTTTACACACTTTACACACTGTGCAGCTGTGTGTACATGCGTGTGTATTGGGTATAAGACCATAAGGATTATAAATCAGGCTATTGCATCATGTGCCTGGCATTTAACCCTTGTTCAAAGTGATTTGTGTTACTGGAGTTAAAATATATTTGTTGAGAGAACAGAGCGGTTCTTGCCTTCGCAGAATCCTAGGTGGCGTACGAAGAGATGAATCGCAGTTATGAAGCTGAATGTAAGGCAAACAGAACAGTGGAGACATTGGTTTAAATTTAAAATTATTTAACAAAGCATGCATTAGCACAAGCGTCCATAAATAAAATATTAACATTATTACATGTATTCATGAGTATACAATGAAGGGTTCAAGTAAATATTTTATTTCATTTGATTGCAGTGTTTAACTCTGTAGGGTAAAGAGGTCTGAGAAGGAGTTGAAAGATCAGCTCTCAAAAAACAGTGCTTGGTCTGCAGTGCTGGAGGTGTGTGTGTGTGTGTGTGTGTGTGTGTGTGTGTGTGTGTGTGCGTGTGTGTGGTGTTCCCTGGACCAAATTATGTGAAGAAATTCAAATGTTGCAGCTCTAGCTTAGAATGTAATCAAAGTCAAGGACAAAGCCTTTTGAGGTCAAATTGAATACAGCTTCCCTTCTCAGGCAATGACATTTAAGTTTATTTTGAAACCCTTTTCACAGGAGAAATTAATTTGCTTTCTCACATTTGCTAATGATTCTGCCTTTTTGGCCGTTTAACATTTAACATTATTTTTATATTTTGATGGTACATTGAAATATTCCCTCTATTTAGCCCAATAAAATGTCAAAGGCCGTTGATATTCTGATTGATTTTGGCACACAATGAGAACAATATGCCACTGAAAGATTTGTGATTATATATTTCCAATATTAAAGCCATTTCCACCGGCAGTAAAGCATTATCATTTGGGACACAGTTAGATAACACAAATGTTAAGATTAATGGGCATTTTAGGAAGTCTGCCATATTCTATGAACTCATCCATGTGATATATTCCATAACAAGACCTCTGACTGTCAGAAATTCATATTGCATTTACATTTCTTTAAGCACACTGCCAAGAAAACACAAACTGTTGTTTAGTGAATAAATTAAGAAAATGTGCATTTGGGTCCAAATGGTTTTATGTTAATCATTCTTCCAAACAAGACCAAGCAAAGTAAAAACAAAAACAAAAATCAAACTTGAAGAAAAGTACCTGAGGCCTTTCTGTTTGTGGTGTGGTGTTGATTCTACTCTCACCTGCCCTTTTAGACCTGTATGTAGATTAATTATCCCAACAACTAAGTGGCCGCAAAACTGGCTGTATGATTGGTAACACTTTGGTAAATCATTTTATTTACAGTATGCTGACGATCGGGCCATTCTCTCTCCTAGCAGTACTGGATTTCAGCAGTTACTGAATATACGTTCTGAGTATGGGATTAAATATGATGTGCAATACAAAACTAAAAAGATTGGTATTTTCATATGCAAAACTAAAGGAGAAAAAGATCTTTGCTTTCCAGATTTTTATCAGTCAAGACAAGTGCTGGATGTCACAAAAGAACAAAGTCTCTGGGTCACTGAATCACAGATCAGATTTCTGATGATGACGGTGTTTATATACAGTGTTGCATATTGTGTGCCCAAGCTAATATGCTGGTTAGGAAATTCCACATGTGCTCAGATGATAAGGCTTTTTAAGGCATGCTGTACCCCACTGAACACAGCTCCCTTCTGGACAAAGTGTAAGAAGGCATGCATGCAGAAATTGCAGGTTGCCTATACTGACTGTCTAAGGATTTTACTCAGAAAACTTAGGTGCTGTAGTGCTAGTGAGCTATTTTGTAATGCAGAGGTCAGCGCCTTTAAGGCGTTACTGAGGAAGCTGATGTACAAACTAATCTGTCGCCTGAATGGGTCCCAGAACAATATTATTAGGCTGCTGACATATCCCAGTTATAGTGCCATTCTATTTTTGCATATTTGTCACAATTAAATATTTCAGATCAATAAAATTGAGCTTCAGTTAGTTCAGTCAGACATGGGAGGCTGGTCACAAGCCTGTTTCTGTCCAATCCTTCTTAACTTTAGCTCCTCCCACCTAATTGGTGAGCTTTTATAACCAAGGCAGTGTTCCCTCATTTCTCTGGCGCTGTGCCCTCTGCACCGCTCGCACTTGGGTTACTAAAAAATATGTTTCTCATCTCCTTCCACGTCCCTAGTCTTCTCCTTTATAATTTCATTGTTCATTACAAGCAGCATTTGTTCATATCAGGTTCAGTAACTTAATTGTTCACGAGATTCAAATGAATCTCAGGTTCTGCTGGGGGGTTTGTGATCTCAGGGACGGTCTGTGTCAGGCTTGCTCATTGTTCCAGAGCATCATTCGAGCAAAGTCACCGCCAAACTCAAATGCAGGTCGTCCTGTAATAAATTATTTAATCTGATGTAAGTGCCCTGACTGAATGAATATTAGTATTAGCGCATGAAGAACAAATTTGTTTACATTTATCAGTCAAGAAAGGGTTACAAAACTCATTCTATGATTCTGGGCTTCTAATAAACCTTGATGAGAGCCATTATCTGCAAATTGACAAATCCTAGAACTGTGGTGAATCTTCCATGGGGTGGCCGGCTAGCCATAACTGCGTCAAGAGAGCATTGACAACTCATTTAGGAGGGCACAAAGGAACCCTTACTCACATCTAAAAAACTGCGGTCTTCACTTGCCTCGGTTAAGGTCAGTGTCCACCATGCCACAAAAAGAGAGGGACTGGACAAATATGGCCTCCATGTGAGAGCTGAAAAGCAAAAACCACTGCTGACCACAATGAACACAGAGGCTCGTCTCACATTTGCCAAAAAACATCTGGACGACCCCCCCAAGACCTTTGGGATGATATTTTGTGGACTGATGAGTCAAAAGTAAAATTTTTTGAAAGACATGGATCCCTTTACATCTGGTGCATATTTAATACATCATTCTGGCTGCTTTTCTGCTTCAGGATCTATACAACTTGCCATAATTGATGAAACCACAAATTCTGCTTTCTACCAGAAAACCCTGAAGATGAATGTCTGAGCATCAGTTTGTGACTGGAAGCGCAGGCGCAGTTGGGTTTTACAGCAGGACAATGATCCGAAGCACTCAAGTTCACCTTTGAATGACACAAAACATACAAAATTAAGGTTTTGGAGAGACTTAATCAGAGTTCTGGCTTGCATCTTATAGAGGAAAAGGCAGTTCATGCTTGTGAACTTGCCAGTGTGGTTGAAAGACAATTCTGCAAAGACGACTGGGCCAAAATTCCCCCACAGCAATGCAAAAGACTCATTACATAGTTATAACAAATGTTTAATTGACCTTTTTGCCGCCAAGGGGGGTGCAACCAGTTATTAGGTTTAGGGGGGACAAATGTTTTTTTCACATGGGTGATATAAGTCTGGAATAACTCTATAACCTCAGTTAATGAAAAAATCATTTAAAAGCTGCATTTTGTGGTTTTTTTTCACGCCTTTGTCTCATTTAAATTAGTTAGATGTTCTGAAACATTTAAATATGACGACCAAAAATAGAGTAAATCGAGAAGGCGGCAAATACTTTGCGGTATGACAATATTTGTTATAACACTATTCGGAACAGATTTTCTCGAAATATGTGATTATTTTTGAATCAGGTGTTTTACCTTTTCTCTCCAACCTGCGACTGCCGACAGATTTTATTGATCCATCTTATACGTGGGCCTAATTCATTTGAATGAGTGCAGAATTATGTACATTTTCCAGCAATATGTAGGGAGGCACAACTAAATCTTGTTCTGCAGTCTCGCAGGTGACAGTTGCTATGACAACATGGTAGGGAGTTTCCTTCTTATAGAGTTCCTTCCTCCAGACTCAGCAGTATGGGTAGTTATGTGCTTTTGTACGGATAATGTGCCGAGAGTCCTCAGGGGCGCAGAAAGGACTCATTTTAGGACTGGGCTGAATGGCTGAACTAAAATTGAGCCCGGCAGTTGGCCTGATACCTTCATATTGTGTGCCTGTTTATTCTCAGTTAAGAGGTCTTCAGTCCCTCTGGACAATTATGTAAGGGCACCAGATATGTTTGGATAAATGAGGGCCTTCGTTTTGCTAATTTGAGACTTTGTTTTTAACCTTCTTGCTTACGAATACACCATGACATGACAGGATTTACTATGCAAACCTTCCACAACCCTGAAAAAAATGAAAAATCTGTACACCTTTGCTTCCAAAGCAATCCCAAAAACATTTCAGAAGTATGGTGCATGTTGCCAGTGTCCCAGTGTCCCAGTGAAGCTGATTTTGTCCTCTTTCTCTCTCTCTGCTGCGAGCCTCTGTTTTGGGGGTTTTGGGAATAGACGGAGACGGTGTTCAGAGGAAAAGCGTCACTTCCCCATCGCCAAACCTGCATTCCCGCCGAAGAATTCAGCAGACTCCCCTGCTCATACATTTCAATGCGGTGAATTCCCTTTTAAACTCACTCCCGTCATCCAGGAGGCCCGTATTCCGGTGACAACAGCCTGTGTAATCCCGCACGACATCAGAGACACATTGTTTCAGTGCGGAGAGCATAGCGTGGTGTGACCAGGACAAAACAAAGCTGCGAGACTGCTGTGTGGTGGAACACAGTGCGACTCTGATACGGGGGCAAAAATAAATCCCGAACAGTCAGAATCCTTTAATCTTTTCTTTTCTGTCATGCCAGAGGAAATATCTTGGGATGTACATATGGGATTTGAAAACCTATATCTGTTCTTCGCCTATATGAAAGATAACATCCCCACCATTCTCTTGAATCATAAATTTTGCATGCGGTAAATCTGCACTGCATTGTGGGTAAGGGGTGCGGCACAGGGGGAACGCTGCGAGTTATTGTAGCCCGTAGCTGTCTGTGCTGCATTCGGCCATATTGTGTTAAACAACCTCAAAAGCAAACAGGGCGTGATAAATACTGACAGCTCATTCATCAAGATCAGAAAACACGTACCCATTCCTGCACGCATGTGCACATACAAGTGCGGATGAATTCATGTACAAATGCATACACTCAAAAACTCTAAGTTTATATAGACGTAAGGGGGTTGTGTGTGAAAATATTAGAAGCACCCTGAAAAAATGGCTTTAACTTTGATGTGTTTAAACCGCTCTTGCAAATGCATCAACAGAGGTTATTTTTACTAATTTAAGTGTTAACTAGCCGGATTTGTCAACCTAAAACAGGTCTAACTGGCTGAACTTTCCAAGATAATTGTCCAAGGCAAGGTGGGGATATAAGCAGGGTCCCAGAGAAACTAAATAAAGTAAATCGTTTTTTGCCCAAATGGCTGAAGCATCTTTCACAAAAAAAGCAAAATTATTTATGGTGGCAGAGGAAATGTCAAAAATGACGCATGTCCTCCGCCAAAAATGAGAGAAGAACACTGACCACACTGACACTTGACCCAGGACCACAGAACTGCAGCCCAAAACTGAATTCACCCTAAAACTGAATTACTCAATTTCTGAATCACTTTTAACAAAAACAGAATGTTGTCAGCCTGACAGAGCAACTAATTATGATAACGGCTCAACTGATTCATATATACAAAAACACAACCTCATATACACTGTAAATATCATCCATTTACTTTAGCAATCCTTTGTCAAGTACTATAATGAGTAGTTAGATTCACATTTGCCAGTTAATAATTTGCCGTGAAAAAAAGGAAGCCTTATGTCAGCAGTGGCCAGAAACACTGTCGAATTCTGAGGGCTCGGAGACATCTGCGATGGACTATCAGACTGGAAATGTATATTGTTGTCAGACAAATCAATATTTTAGGGCTTGTTCATAACATATGGCTACCGTGTGCACCAGACCGAAGTAGAAAAGAACCATCCAGACAGCGGTTAAAAAATAAAATAAAATAAAAAATCCCAAAAGCCATACTTTGTCATGGTATCAGGTTGAATGAGTGCACTTGCCAAGGGTAACATGCCCCTCTGCGACGGCACCATCAATGCTGAAAAATACACTGAGAATTTGAAGCAACACGTTTCCATTAAGATGACATCTTTTCCAAAGGCACCCATGCACGTTTCAACAGGATAATGCAGAAGGCATTCTGCACGTACAACAAAGGCATGGCAGCGTGAGAGAGGCCGCAGGTGCTGGACTGGCCTGCCTGCAGTTCTGACTCGTCCCCAGAGGAGAACACGAGAAACATTTGAAGAACCTGTGCTGGAGCTCAACATAAGACGTACAGAAAGTACAGGACAAAATTACACCTGAATCATTGAATGACGTGGTGTCTTCAGTCTCTAAAAGTCTATGAAATGTTGTAAAAATGAATTAAATTGTTACTAAATAGCAAATACTTTATTGTGCCAACTTTTATTGAAATATGTTACAAGAATCAAAATTGAGAATTATTTATTTTGAAAAATGAAAAAAAAAATAATGTTGTAAAACATAAATGTGCTGTTGTATCATTTTCAACGTAATACAGGTCAAAGATAGTTTGGAAATAATTGCTTTAATTTTTGATTTTAATTCAACATACTGTCCCAGCTTTTTGATTTTGGCTTGTACAAACACACACACACACACACAGACACACACGCACACGCACAAACACACACACATTCCACACATCTGAACACACAGGCCATATGCCTGCTTTCAAAAGGGAGGGCTGGCAAAAGCTGGTTCGGGAGGCAGAGGTAGGGAGCTCATGTGTGTTATGTAAGAGTTAGGGAGCCCATGTGTGTAGTGTAAGAGTTAGGGAGCTCATGTGTGTTGTGTAAGGGTTAGGGAGCTCAGGTGTGTTGTGTGAGAGTTAGGGAGCTCATGTGTGTTGTGTAAGAGTTAGGGAGCTCATGTGTGTTGTGTAAGAGTTAGGGAGCTTGTGTGTGTTGTGTAAGAGTTAGGGAGCTCATGTGTGTTGTGGAAGAGGTAGGGAGCGCGTGTGTTGTGTAAGAGTTAGGGAGCTCAGGCGTGTTGTGTAAGAGTTTTGGAGCTCGTGTGTGTTGTGTAAGAGTTAGGGAGCTCATGTGTGTTGTGTAAGAGTTAGGGAGCTTGTGTGTGTTGTGTAAGAGTTAGGGAGCTCATGTTTGTTGTGTAAGAGTTAGGGAGCTCGTGTGTGTTGTGTAAGAGTTAGGGAGCTCGTGTGTGTTGTGTAAGAGTTAGGGAGCTCGTGTGTGTTGTGTAAGAGTTAGGGAGCTCGTGTGTGTTGTGTAACAGTTAGGGAGCTCATATGTGTTGTGTAAGAGTTAGGGAGCTCGTGTGTGTTGTGTAACATTAGATGTTTCTGTGTAGGTGTGTTAAAAATTCATGAGGAAACCTTTTTCCCTGAATTCCTCTGCAGGACTCAACGCTCCTCCCACGGACTCACTCACTTTCTACAATCACTCCTGGGTCATAACCACTCAAGGAAAGATAATCATTCAAATCTTTAAAATGTTTTTCCTGCAGGGGATGAAAGAAGACAGGAAAGAATCGGTGAAATGCAGTACCCCCCCCCCCTCCCCCCTCCCCCTTCTTAAATCCACATGATGGAAATAGCAGATCAATCAAAGAAACTTTGATTTTTATTTCATTCTTCTTAACTGAAACATTGCAAAATGTGGGTCTATCTGTTGGCATTGCAGTCCCCAAACTACCAGCCCTTTCTGCTTGCTGGAATATTCAAACTCTTATTTGCACAAATTCTCTTGGGAATGGTGATTCCAACACATATGGAGGCAGGTGGATTTATTGCGCCGTACCATTTTAAATGTAACGTTACATTATGAGTAATGTAGGAAAGCAGAAGAGAGGACCCCTGGTCAGGCTCGTTTCCATGCAGGCACTATTTGCATCCAGTTGGATGGAAAATATTGCGCAGCTGTTGTGTTTGCTCATTGGAGTAGTGCTTATAAAGAAATAAATATGTTTGCCGAGCGGTGAAATACTGCAGCTTTGAGGAAATAGTCTGACGGCACGCAGCGCTGGCCCTCAATGTGGGTTAGTCATCCCATTCAGCAGCAACAAGGAACGGAGGCGAGAGATGCTTGCAGGAAACTCTGCGACATTAGTATGCCCCGTCTAATATTATTCCACACATTATGTTTAGAAATGAGAATCTTCCTCTTCACACCACTGTGGTGGGATTTTTCAAGGTGTAATGTGGAGAAAACCTGACACCTTTGTGATATTATTTTCTGCACACAAGACGGTGACAGGAAAGCACGAGACAAAAAACAAATCGCTGTCTCTGTGCAGATCCACGTGCCGCTTCGAACACATGCGCGTGACCGCGCTCAGAACGATGCAGCCAGGTCTATAAGTATTTGGACAGTAACACAATTTGCATCATTTTGGCTCTGCTTGGCACTCCAGGGGATTTTAAATGTTTCTGTCAAAATGTTCGTAACAGGTAGAGTTTCAACTTTAAAGAAAGGGTTTTGGCAAAAGTATCGAGTGATCTATGTAAGAATTACTTACTATTTGAGCAAACTAACACAATCATTAATTGAACTCATTTTTATGCTTGGTCGCAAATCCCTTGCTGTCACTGACTGCAGGAAATCTTAGACCCAGAGACATCCCCAGATGCTGGGCTTCAGTTTTACCTTCAGCAGGTGAAATACGTGTCCTGTTGGATTTAGTCAAAGTGATTAACTTGGCCATTGTATAACATTCCGCTTCTTGGCCCCCAAAAACTTGATTGGTTGCTGTCTCAGTACGCTGAGGGCTACTGTCCGTGAACAATCTGAGGTGCCGTCTAATTCATTTTAAAGTATTTAGAGAAACTGAGCTGATTATATCACCCCACATAATTCAGAATTCATCCTGCTGCATTTGTTAGCAGCAGCATCATCTGTACTCACATCGGACCCAATTCCATTTTTTGCCATACACGCCCACACATTACCACACCTCACGTGATGTAACATGAGTGAGATTAATTGCCGCTCCTTCTCCATACTGTCCCATCATTTTGGTGCAAGACGATGTTTGTTTCATCTGCCCACAGGATTGTTTACTCTAAAACTTTACTGACTCAAAGCTCTTTTACATGAATTTTGGGAAAACTTTCCGATTCTGAGACTCACAAGGGGTTAATGTCTCATGATAAACCCTCTGGACGAAGTCTGATGAAGTCTTCTCTTGATCGCTGATATTGACATCGATGCGTCTACCTCCAAAAGAGTGTTTTTGATTTGGTCATATGTTGTGTTTTTTTTTTTTTTCACCAGGGCAATAATAATTTTGTGATTCATTACAACTACTAGCCATTGTCCTCTGGGTCTTTTGCTGTTCTTGAGCTCACCTGCGCTTTATTAATCTTTAAGAGTTTACTGAATAGTTGACTCGGCCACATCTAATGTTTTTTTTACAATGTTTCAGATGGTGTTGTCTTGATTTTTGCTCCTGATAGTGGCTTTGCTTCGCCGGCAGTGACAGCTCTTCTTGCTTCATATTGAGAGAAAACAGCAGCAAATTCCACATGCAGTCTCCACGCTTGAAACTAACCGTCGATCTTTATTTACTTTTAAATTAGACAACACGCAACCAGTGGCCCAATTACTTACTAATAAAAGGGGGCAGGGGGTGACACTAATAAAACTGCTATAATCCCCATATCACACAGTTTGGATTCAAATGCCTTCACACTGAAGCAGAAAGTCTTTGGTTTGAGCTCGTATGAGTTTCAATATCCAGATATTTGCAAATCTGACTGTGTGCTCAGGCCTTAAAGTAGCAGGCCAGGTAATTGGGAAAAAAACGAGCATGTAAGTATAATGGTTCTCCTTTTAAAATGAACAAACAAACAAATAAGTAGGATTACATCGTTCTTTGGACATCTTTCATTTCAGCTGGCACGATTTGAAGTGAAGGTCCTCGTCATCTGTGAGTCTTGCCACTGTGGGGACAAGGGTCTTTGCCTCAGGCTGCAGTCAACATGACCTCGGTGAAGGCAAACAATGAGAGGGAGGCAGTAAATTATGAACTCGCCGGTTTGATTCCTCGGCTCCCGTCGAATTGAAGGAGCTCCTCGGCGAACTCCCCCATCTCTCGCGGTCTGCTGTTGGAATCAGGGGAAGAGACTCACCCTCTGCTGGTGTTTGTACAGTGTGCCAAGCTGTGTAATATTAATGAACTGTGATTTGACGTTCCCTCCGAAACTTTTCTCCGGGTTTATTTATGACATTGAACCTACCCCCGCATACCTCACTCAGACAGAGAAAAATCCAACTACAGCATCTCTCCCATCTCCAGTAATTCAGCTCAGATGTCAACAAGGGAGTTATTACCATAGTGTTAATTTATGCTAAACTATGCAGTGTATACTCACAGACAAAAATATGTTTTGTTTCCAGGAAACAACAAACTTAAAAAAAGTTTAAAGTTCTTTTGGCAACAGCTATTTTTTCCAGCTATTTTTGTTAAGCAGGGTCGACGGTAATGTTATTCTGACCAGGGCTTTCTGCCACGGTGCTGAACTGACTCCAGTGAGCCGCAGAGTTGATGACCCTCCTCCAGCGGGATACTTCTCCGACCTCGCTCCGGAACCCGGGCTCTCGGGCCAGAACTGATTGCCAAGAACTCCCCGCTACAGATTGGGATTCCCCTTTAAAATTCTGCCTCGCACTCCACAGGCTCGTCGAGAGGACGGCGCGGCGCTGAGGTTAACAAATGCCGCACAGAGAGGCCGCTTCCCCGTGGAGCCGTGTCACTGCTTTTCATTTTTAGTGACCAGGACGCTGGTTTATTCATCCCATAATGCCGTCTACCGTTCGCCGATTGATGGGCCGCCTGTTGTGACTGAATTACCTCGGAGGTCTGCTGCTCCCCCATAATACCCTTGTCTGTTTGAAAAGTACATCAGTGAAATAAATTTCCAAACACCCAGAGAGCTGGTATATCCGAGCATCTCGTTACAAACCTTAATACAGTACCGGCAACACAATGAGAGAATGGAGGTGTAGGATGAATTGCAGAAGATGGGATAGAGGGAGGTAGAAAGTGGAGAGGTTAGTGGATGGTTGATGAGGATCATTGACTGGGGAAGAGTTGGTGCAGTTTAACCAACTTTCCTCATAAAAATTTCATGCAGTGGAAGGTGATGCATTGACATTATTTTATAGGTGCCCGACCTAAAGCACAAATCACAGTTATTGCTTTTGCCATAGTCAGTGTGGGTCTCTAATGAGCTGATTGTGAGGCTGCATTAGTCCACAGTGCGGACATTCAGGGTACTCAGTCTCTGTGGGTCAGCCAGGATGCATCCTGTCTCTGTCTAAATGAGCGCTTTCATCATAAATCCGCACTTTACTGAGTGTGACAGAGCACAGAGCTCTGGGCCTCAGCTCTAACAGAGTACATGACTCTGAGTTTTAATTTCACTAATGATGCTTTCATAGTGCGTACAGACATATGGCATGTTATGAGCATGAGATGTATGATTTGCTCGTATGGTCTCTTTTCATACTGCTGGGACTTGTTAGTCTTGATGAAATTAACGATTTTCAATATTAACCCCTTAAACTACCAACTCTTCACATCAGTTTTCCCTTAAGTATGTTTGAAGTCAGAAAATGTGTTTCTTTCATATTGTGGGACAATGTCACATATTCTGCATCGGCTGGTTACAGCGCTTCGCTGAAGCTGCATCACACTTATATTGAGAGAAAAATTCAAACCCAGGACACCATGTTTTTTAGCTCGCCGGGACGAATAACGTCCGCAGAGCTATTGTCGTACCCCCGGCGTCCGCGTCCGTCCGCGTGCAGAAAAATTTTACCTTGCCCCAGCGAGCTTTGTTGTCTTTCTGACAACCCTTGTTATGGCCATGGCATTACATCAAATGAAAAATATCTAGTTCTTGTACATCATCTTATATACTTTTAATGCAATTCAGCAAGACATGTATGGGATTGTTTGTTGGAAACCTTGAGATTTTCTGTAGAATTTAAAAAAGGCCTGAAGGTCCCACAGATTTGAGTACAACAGATGTCTATATGGGGTTAAATCAAGTTTGCATGCAATGCAATGGTGAGTTTAACTGTACTATGCAGCCTTCGTTCCACCATGCAAGAAATTTCTCTCTGTTGATACAGCCATACCAATGAAGAGATAGTTTACTACTCAATATTTGGGCAAAATGGCCACCACAAGAGCGAGACAGAACTGTATGTGATTTTAAATGTGTAAACAAGGCAAGGGGATAGCATTCAATGATTGCCCACCACTGCACTGCCATGAACGTTTAAAGTGTTTTGACAGGAAAATGTGCCAGCTGTTATTTTTAATAAAGTGAGCTGAGCGACGTGGCCTTCTCAAGCTGGAGAGAGGCTCCCCGCCCCTCCTCACGAGAAACAGATCTGGAGTCTGAACCAGTTCCCTTCCAGCAGGGAAAAGGCATTCATTTCAGAGAGAACACCGACTCCTGCTCAATTTTTCAAGCTCCAGCGGTAAAGGTAGGTGTTAACAATTAGCGTCCCTTTGATTAGAATTTAATCACTATGAAGTGTCATAATTAAACTTCCATCAATCACAGACCACTGCCATTAGCAAACGAATAACTCATTATACAAATTAATAAGTAATATTCCCATGAATAATTTAGCAATTAATGATTTTTCCAGTCCCAGGGAACATTTGTGGTGCTGCGTGAAAGGACTGTGTCTCTTAGGAAACCCTGATTACCCTGAAACAGTGAACTTACACTGCAGTGGTACCAGTGGAGATGTGATGAAGGTAGGCCATACAAAAGAATATTGAGCTCAGAACTATACTGCACACCCCCTCAGTGTTCCTTACGGGAACACATGGCCCACCCTTGACCAAAAAAAAGGTAAAAATTGGATATATGACTTTGATATGAAACAGACCTCTGCAAACACCTTATATGTTCAAGTATAACCTGTTCAAATTTCAGGGCTGTCCCAACAATGGGCCGACAGGTAAAGCAGTAACTAGTGATGTGAGGACAGACAGGCAGACGGACTGACGGCGGAGAGGACGGCCATACCCCATTGGCTAGAATTCCCGAGGGGGGAAAAACGTAGCCGGTTGGCATCCTAGCCCACCCCAGAAAAACCACCCCACCTCTGATTTTTTATTTTATTTTGAAAAAAGAATCTGCCGAAATCACACCAGAATGAAAGTGAGGAAAATGCACCTGTCCACGCAGCAGACGATCTGTTCGGCTCTCGATCCCTGCGCCACTCATGGGTTCGTCAGATTTGATTCTTAATATTAATGCCTGTACTTATGATTTGGATTTGTTGCACTGTTTGGATCTCAAACTTTTATTGTAGTAAAAAAAAAAAATTGAACATTTGAAATTTAAAGGATGCTAACCAATTATTTATTTATTTATTTTTTAATATGGCCTTAATGACTGGACAATAAAAGTAGACACTGATCTGCCCTAATGACTGTTATGGTCATAACAGTGTCTGTGCCCTCCACATGAATACCGAATGCTGGTTCACAAGCAGGATGTGTATAATGACAGAACTGGGATATTTGAGGAAGAAGGAGGGGGAGGCAATAGGGGGTGTCGCAAATGGCAGTTTGATCCTGAGCTTTTCTTGCTGAGTTAAACTGTATAGTGTCTGAGTATCTTGGGAAAATCCCCCTTCTGCAAAAACTCATTTCTCAAAGCTTTCATTTAACCCAGCATTGGTCACTGAATACCACATACCTCAAAATACCAGAAAATAAGTCTGGCTTTAGAGGACAGAGTGATGGGGGATGGGTGTCCGCGAAATGGGACGGGTAATCAGTGCAGTCACCAGAAAAGGATGCCTGTTCTCCACAGGTTTTGGGAAAGAAATTATTCAAAACAACTGCAATATCATTGAAAACGAAGGTCGTTTTTAAAAAAGTAAGTTGAAAACTGGAAAAAGTCTTGCACGTGATGAAGTGGGAGAGTCAAATAAAATGGGGGGAAACATGTCGATGTGAAATAAAAATAACAGCGAGTGATTATTCAATGCAAAGTGCTTGCGGCTGTCATGGCTCAATACGCATTGATTAGACCTGCTGTTCCCTGACTGACAAACACAATTCTTAGAACTTTTGATTCCCCCCCCAATTACCTATTTTAAGTAAATTATTTTGTGAAAAAAGGCTATTAAATTGCAGGTAGCGAGGGGGCTCTGGTCAGTCCGTCACTTGATGTGTGTTTACCGGAAAATTGTCAAGCCTGCTTCTCTCTGCCCTAATCCCACTCTTTTTCTTTCTTTCTTCTTCTTGTATCTTGCTCTTGAAACTCCAGTAATGGCCTGCGGAGCAATTCCAGCGCGGAGAGAAGGCTCCGTGTGGTTTCTCCGTGACCCACCTCAGTTTGGCACGCAACAAAATGGAGGGAGAGAATGGGGGATAGATAAATAGAGAGTGAAGAGAGGGTGAGAGTGAAATGAAATGAGAGAGACAGGGATTGAGAGAAGAGAGTGAGATTGTGGGGTAAAAGCTACCGAGAGAGAGAATTTTCCGAAGAACTTTTTCAGCAGGGTCGGAACACTAGGACCTGCCTGCCTTCGTTTCAGGTCTTAGAATCCATTGAGAATGATGAGGAAGTTCTTCATTAAAACCTGTCTGAGGTGAACATTCAAAATGGCCTCCATTACAGTTTCTGTAGACTTCTGTGCATTTGGTTTAGAGCCGGTTGCACAGAATTGCGGGATTTTATGAACTGTCAGATGTGCATCAAGTTTGATACACTGTAAAAACTGTCACTTAAATATAAGTAACTCAAAAAAAAAAAAAACGCAAAAAAAAAGGCAACATTTTCCAAGCACTAGTTTTTATGCCCCCGCCCTCCAAAGAGGAAAGGGTACAGTATGTCGACACCATGTCTGTCCGTCATCCGTCGTCCGTTAACTTTTCGTTTCCGTGGGATAACTATAGGATCCCTCATCGGATTGATGCCATTTCTTAATGGCGTATTGGGAGTGGCTAGAGGACGGTTCCTTTCGAAAACCAGCGTCGTGCGATATCTAATATGGCCGCCACAGCAGCCATCTCAATATGCCCTTGATCAACATACAGGCGGGGGCCTATGCCACGCTCTGCGTTGCTCTTGCCTTAGTTTTGTGAACTTCTTGTTTTTTTAAGTTGAGGAAACTCAATCATAAAATTTTAGCTTAAGGTAAAAACAAAAAAGAAAAACTAAGGAAATTGAGTACAACCATTGTCAAAATGGACAGCATTTTTACTACATCAAACTTCATTAAATTAAGTTGTATTTAAAAGACAACATGAATTTTTACTTTTTTTTCTCAATATTGACCAGTTCCAAACCTCTCCCAGGGGACCACCTGTCCTGCATGTGTTAGATCTGACAAGGAAGGATTATTTATTCTCCCTTTAAGCCTCATCCAGTATGTTAACGTCAGTGAAATCAAATCTTAATTTAAGTGGGGTTTCCTCAGCTTCTACTGACAGAGCACAGGTAGGAGTTGTTTTGATTGCCCCTAAAGCAGTCCTTTAACCTTTTAATTGCATTCTATCAAGCTTCCTGTGAGTTGTTGTACATGCAGAACTATACATCCATAATCTATGGTTGATCTGATTAATGCTTAAGAGAGGCTGCCTCTCTAGAATGCTGTTTTTATACCCAGTCATGTTACCGACCAGATGCCAGTTAACCTAATCAGTTGCAAAATGCTCAGTTTTTTTAACCTGCACTACTGTTCCAGCCTTTTGTTGCCCCGTCCCAACTTTTTTTTAAATGTGTTGCTGCCATCAAATTCAAAATGAGCTTTTTTCATGAAATGATGAAATGTCTGAATTTCAACATATTATGTTGTCTATGTTTATTTGTGAATAAAATGTGACTTTATGAGATTTGCAAATCATTGCATTCCATTTTTATTTGCATTTACACAATGTTCCTACTTCGTTGGAATTGGGGTTTGTAGTTTAATACAGTACTTCCCAAACCTCTCATGGGGGCCCACCTGTCCTGCATGGATCTCTGCCTTCTCTTGCCCAGGTGATTCAAATCATCAGCTCATTATCAATCAGCCTCAGAGGGATGACGTACTCGTTGAACCGTGTTTGTAGACTGGTAACGCAACAGGGGACAAGCAAGCCCATTGGTCAAACAAATTTCCCGGCAAACTTGCTTTCTGAAGCTTTTAGGACGAAAGCAGCAACATTAAATAAACTGCACATATATTAAACCTATGCATAATTTTTTATTTGCAAGAATACAGTTTTCGGTCATTATTATATCATAAAGCAAATATATAGATAAATATGAAATAAAATGATCATGACACAGGATAACCAGAATAATGAAGCAGAATCATATAAAGTGGTGTGTATTGCTTTGAGTTACGCTAAAATCGTAAAATGGAAATTTTTAGTGTTAAGAAAATTACGCTGAACAAACAAAGCGACACCACTGTGCTATCGCTCACACTAATGAGGGCTACTGACCACCAGTGGGCAGTCTACGCAACTGCGATTTAGGTCTTTGGCCGGACCGGTGCACTGACCCAGCGGCCCACTAGGAAAACTCCCGATATTCCTGATGGCCAGTCCGCCCCTCAAATATTAATAATCCCTTTTCTTCACTCAACAAGGTCTGACTTGCGTTTTATCAACATGTCTGCTGAAGAGATTGAATCACAGTGCTGAAATGTGTTCTCCAATTACTGCATGTGGGCGGGTCCTGATAATTTACTTGCTGAGTACATTTTTAAACTGAGTGTTGTGAATCAGTTTATTGCGGAGTACCGGGAAATCATATTTATGATAGAAAATTTTAAGTTACCAAAACATTAACACTTTTTACTTTTCTGTAACTTAAACAGTCAGTAAAAAAGACAAAATCAATATACATTTTGTCATGGTTTTGGTTTTTGGTCATGTTTATGTTCTGTTTTTGTGTTCATGATTATTGCCTTTTTCTTTTTGGTTTTTGTAACATTCAGGTTTTTTGTTTCATTCTATGTTCAGTTCCATTGCACATGTCTCCCCCGTCTTGCGATCTAGTTGGTTCAGTCCGTCTTCCCTGTCTGCGTGCTCACTGACTTCGGGTGATTTAATAAAGTATTTAAAATATTCCTTCGTATCTCGTTTTCTTTTTCACCCTTCTGTTCTGATTACTAACAGGAATAACATTTCTATTTTGTATTATAGTCTACGAATACAACTAATCCTTGTATATATAAGATTACTAACTTACTAATGATCACTCTAGTTTAATTTGTAAAGTCGCACCGCTACTTATAAACTAATTATCTCTCCGCAATCGCCCTGTTCTATTCCAGGCCCCTTGTCTGTCGCTGTTCTCTCCTGAGCTTCAGTGAGAATCTCTCGCACGTGCTTAATCACTCTCCAGCACTCGTTATCTGTGCATGTAGAACTCCTGGACCGGAGCTGTTTAAATGCCATAGGCTGTTTTTGTGATTCCCGTCCGTATTTTGTCTCTCGCCAATTTTTATCCCCCCGGCATATAATGCGGGGGGGATATAGCGATCAGTGTGTCCGTCCGTCCGTCTGTAATAAAAACGTTTCCGAACCAGAATTAAAAAACTATACCACTTACAAACACCAAATTTGGTATGGAGCTTCTCCTTATGGTCTAGTTGTGCCTTTTGGGGGTTTCGGTCCGTCCATCTGTCCACACAACCTGTAGGTTACACAACCTACAGCTGGGGGGATCCGCATTGCCAGATGGCTCTTGTCGTGGTTAGGGCATCCCTCATGTGATTCTCACGATGTAATTAGCCTCATTCCCCACAGCTGATCTCTGTGTAGCATGTGACCTTCCCTGTGTGTACTGTATATTTTCTTTTCACTCACAGCTCTAGTCAGAACGTTGTTCAATATTTCTTTGAGCAGAGTGCCTCGTATGCCGTTGGTTATTGTTTTGCTTCTACTGGATAGTCCGACCTTGATTCTTGCCATTGCCCTTTTTGTACTGTTTTTGTCTTTCTGGATTTTGACTTATTTTTTTATGACCACGAGTTCTGTGTTTGGATGCCCTGTGTATGACCATTGGCTTTGTTCATCGACTACGACTGACTCGGACTTCATCAAAGGCATACGTTTTTTGGATTTCTGTCTCGCGTGTGGTTCCTGAATTGTACGTCACACATTTTTCAATTAAGTAACATCGACATTGCCATTGAAGAACTTTTTACAGTGTATACTGCATTGGTGCTCCCACCTTTACTTATGAGTTTTTTGCGATTTTAGCTCTTTTGGCTGCAGACCTTGTTTCCATCGCTGCTTTACAGGTGGAGATGACGTCATGGTTCCATTTTCAGGATCTAATGCAGATCGAGGAGAGATGGTGTTCGCCATTTCCTGAAGATCCAGTTCACAAGATGTGCATTGTCAATCTGAGCATCTCTTTGGCTGTCTGCTGAGAGAACAGCATCAAACACCAACACCTCCTGACTGCTGTCATCTGCCTGTCTGCGCTGAACTGCACGTCAGGCGACATGTATTTTGCTTCAGGCTAGTGGTTCGCAACATTGGCCCTGGGGCCCCCTTGTGCGTGGTGGTTTTAGTGGAATCTCAGGATTTTAACTCGCTGTTTTTTCTTGATGACATATGTTTAGATTGACTAACTGTTTAACTTTCAACGCCACATGTCAGGTACAACCATCCACGTTGTGAAATGCGAGAACAAACTGCATTGGAAGTTTTGATTAATGTAATCGATCTAATTATAGAATTAGTAGGTTCCTAATTGGTGGTATGTTCATGTTTTAAAAGATGTACAATGTTGTGTTAAGATAACCTATGGCATTTACCCTTAATGTTTAAACTCCAGAGTTTTCATGTGATTTTGAATGGGAAGAATTGCCGTAAATACATGTTATTTGAGGGCATGTTGGTAATGTGACTTGCAAATACCGCATACTAGTAGTTTACTTTGAAACTGATTTCAGCATGTGTCATTTCATTAAATTACATGAAGGATGTGAAAATTTGTGTGTGAAAATGTGCTGAAAATGATGAATAATTCTGTTGTTTTTCTGTCATTTTGAGATGGGTTTTTAGCTTAAGAAGTAGTCTCAAATGCCATTAAAAATGGCCCTTAAAACGCTGAAATGAAATTTTTTCTGGGGGGGCTTCGCCTCCCAGCACCCCCCCACCAGAGCTTCGCCCAACACCCACCGGGGGCGGTGTCCCCTGGACCCCTGCTTCTCACTCATTGAAGTCTTTAGGGGTTGACAGCGATGAAAATAGTCCATGTCTAGCAGCCAGAAAAAAGTAAAAGTATTGATATGAGAACAGATCTTTAAGGAAATAAAGAATAAAAATATATCACGAACAAACGGAACATCCAAAAAAGATGACCCGCAAATAAATAAATCACACTGTTCATTGGATGTTCTGTTGTTAAAATGTTTCTTTTTATTCTTTATTTTGTTATCAATATGTACTAATCGTCCTCTTTTTTTTTTTTTTGCTGTCAGACACGGAGGCATTGTACATTGTCCCGCGCCAATGTCGACTCACTTGATTGAGCAGTGCTTATTGATTGAAATTCTCGATACTGATCTAGACGAACTGAGCCCTCTTATCAAATCATTCAAGTTCAATATCTAAAAGAGTCAGTAGATTTGAAGAAATAAAAAACAATAATTGACTGACGGATACGGAATGATATTAAAACCCTGTCAGACTTTCGGACACGAGACACTGCTTTCAACGTAATCTGTCGAGCGAAAAATTTGTTTCGCGTCCAGTGTGTAAGCAGCTTCATACTAGGCTATTATTGTCACTTAGGTTTTATCGTTTTTAGTGGGGGAAAGGAATACAGCCTGATTGCTATGATGTCGTACTGAGTTAAGATCACATATTGAAAACAAATGTGTTACGTATCTTGCATTATTGTCCATGAATGAAAATTTTAAGCAGCAACAGGGTGTAATAATAGGAACACGCTATCCGTCGTTTCTCTTCCCAATGAGCAACCGTTGTATTTCATTCCTACTTCATGTTTGAATGATCTGACGTAGTTTCGTTTTGAAATTCCATACAAGTTCGCTAATAATAATAATTCGCGAATGCCCTAGCTAGCCAGCTAACTCATATTTGTGATGCTTAATATAGACGTAAGCGGTGCAGAAAACATGCCTGAAGCAGCAAAGTAAAATGCAACATTAACGCATCATGCAGATATAGGACAGAGGCTTCTATATTCCAACACATTAAAGGTGAGGAGAGGAGCTCATTTGACAGGTGAAGATTTGACTCAGCTGTGTTAAACCCAAACACGCCTTTGCCACTTGCGCCGGAAGGAGGGACAGAGGAGTACTTGCGCTAGGCTACGCGGGGCCTGAAATTGCAACATACGCCTGGACAAACCCCGTTACGGCGCACCCCCCATTCGCCGCCCCTGCAGCACCTGCACCCGGTCTGCGAATTTAGAGCCCTATATGTTTATATAGGTTCTTTCCATGTGGGGACCTTTCCCGTATTTTTAATCCTTAGTTCAAGATCCAACTGGCTTTTTTTCTGGATCTGTGCCGGGTTTCTTTGCTAAAGTTCATAACTCTGATGAACTGCTGTGCCATATTGTGTTAATGCAAACAGTTTTGAGTTTTGAAATTGAGATCTCAGTATTGAAAAATTCTACTGAGGAAATGTAAAAAAAAAAGAAAGTGCGTACCAATGTGACACGTGCTTGAAGTAAAACAAATGCTTTGCTCATAATGTGAGGTTTTGTGAAAGATGTCTGTGTTCAAAGGAGTACTTCTGTATTGCTCTAGTTTTACATCTGATGAATTACGTGTTGCATGCACTGTACGCGGCATTGATGGCATGTTGTTTGCATGTTGCATGGTGAAAGTGACATGAAGTATGTGTTCTCTGCGGTCGGCACAAATCATGAGCTGTATGTTCCTGCATGTCTACAACACTGCAGTCTCTGGAGCGAAGGCTTTGCAGAGCAGAAGTCATCCATTCTTAGCCATTAATAATTAATATGAATTACCCTGCGCCTGGTAACTCTTTCAGTCAGTGGCAAATAAGTGCTGACCCTGCCCGTGGCTGGGAACATGAAAGGCCATTACTATGGAGATTAAACACGGTACAGCTCCTCCGCGTCTCTCCGCAGCCTCCGAGCGGGGAATGAAGTTCCGCCATCTTTGCATATGCTGGAGTAAAGACGGGCCGTATTATCATGCGAGAGAAAATAAAACCTGCACACAAAGAGCGGATTAGAGCAGCTCGGACACGTGGAGAGATTTATTTCAGTTTGCATCGCCCCCTCCTCATCCTTCCGTCTGTCCACCTCTGTCATGTGGATAGATTATGTTTCACGCATGTACTTTTAAGGGTTTCTGTTAATTTTTGTGCTGATTTCGGGAAGCAGGAGTTCTGTTTTGAAATAACCAAACCAAGCATGTGTGATCATAATATTCTTGTGCAGTGGCGAGCAACGGAAAGAATGAATGGTAATTTGGAACAATATGGGACTCTTTATACTGCATCAATACATTTGTGTGTGAGTGTGTGTACTTGTGTATTTGTGTGCAAGTTTGTATTTGCTAGCATGTGTGTGTGTGACTATGTGTGTGCGTGCATGCGTGCGTGTGTGTATGTGTGTGTGTGTGTGTGAGTGTGCAATTTTTCAAGGGCATTTTTTTCAAATGCCCAGTTGTTACAGATATGATTGTTTGTTCTCATATAGTACCATTATTCCCAAGAGAGAACATAATATAATGACTCAAAAGTACATGCAGCTCCCAGCTGCACTGGACTAGACAGATAAATTACCTGCACTAAAGTAATATTTGTACAACCACTGAGTGTGGACGAGCTCCACGTTAATCAGACATCGCCTCATTAAGATGCGGCCCATGTTATCTGTATCGATACTGAAGAGCGCAGGGTTAGCTGGACGTTAAACATAGACCGTAGGCATTGTGTTTCCATGGATTGCATCAGATAAACAGAGCTGTAGTTCAGTCGCTGATCAAAAGCAAAACCCATGGTAACTACCTGCTTGGCCATAGGTCAAACGGCTCGTTCTTCTAAAGATTGGTTCATGTTTACACCCTTTTACAATGTCCTTTTCTGTGTTCAGCAATGTTCAATATCATTCACTCTCCTCAAAATCTGGTCATGTCCTGAGACCACTGAGTGACCCACAGCAAAGAAGTCCATCTTTGGGCGAAACTACGGCGACTATTGGCCCAGCTTGACCGGGGATAAGACTACTGGGCTGCCAGGTGCTCGTGCCGGTAGGAGTCATTTATACCTTGACTGAGTGACCTTCCGATAGCATCGGCAGCGTGTCATTGGCAGTGCATGTGCACAGTGTAAGGAGTTGAGGGCCAATCATCAGGTGAATCGGTGGAATCAGGTGCCATCAGGTTGCTGTGGTGGATAAAATAGGTCAACTGAATTACTCACGTTATTAGACATACTCGAGAATTTTTGGGCATCTCTTCCCATTAATAATGCTAGCTGGGTTTGCGGGCTGTATTTTTTCGGAGCATTTTAGTTATATACGATTTCATTCAAATAGCACACGAATGGTAGCAAATGTTAGCAAACATTCCATTCATTGTGAAGGGCCATGCTGTGGATCATGGGTAATATTTCCACAACAGAATGTGTAGCCTGTTACTGGCCAGGAAAAAACAAATAGAAGGATTTGAAATCACTTTGGATCTTCATTAACCCTTAAATACCCCGTGACAAATTTGTCACACGATTTTGGAGGTTGTCAAAACCACTGACCCCGCATAAAGTTTGCAACGTAATGCCCATAGTGACATACAGTATTTAGACCATTAGTGCTGCCATCTGATGCATAAAAGTGGAACTGACACTACACTGGCTGCACCAGCTAACAGTTCCAATATTGCCGCCCCCATGGTGGAATCCACACACAGATCAGCACCCATTCATCACTGGATAAAGTAGACAAACAGGTAAGCTAATGAAAAATAAGCTATGCCTAATACTATGCCTATGCCTTCAGCTGTTTTATCATTCAAGTAATTTTAGCAATAAGGTCCTCGAAATGCCCATTGCGACATATATGTCACAAAACTAAAATGAGGTCAAAGGTCACCAAAAATTAAAAATCGCTATTGGGCTGTTATTAGCCCCTCCCCAGGACATATTAACAGAATACATTGACTTTTCTTTCAACTTTTACTTTAGTTGGGCATTTAAGGGTTAAGGGCGCAACCTAAACCCTAAGAGCAGCCATCATGAATCTTTTATTTTCATATTTTCTTCTAGATCCATAAAAAACAGACTCTCCTGTAATGCATGGTGAGCGCTATACTTCGTCTCTAGTCGAATCGATCGATAAGACACAGCTTGGAGGGAATTGTGGCTAATGGCAGTGATGTCATAGTACTGTGATGTAACACTGTCATAATCTGCTTGATTAAAAAAAACCTTCAGTGGCATGAGCTGCACAGAAAAGCTCTCCACCCCACCCAGGTTTAATAATAGAATGGCAGCCATGTTTTGAAGTGGAGAGAGTGACGGGGGGGGGGGGGGGGGGGACACACTACAGCAGATGTGTCACAACATGGCCATCAGAGGCCAGTGTGTCGAGCTGGGGAGCGGTCTGGAGTGGAGGTGGAGTGTTTAAGGGTTCGGTGGGGAGGAGAGATCTCTATCCATCTCTCCTTCAGAATAAGGACGGGAGAGTTGCGGCCAATAGCTGCTAATCTAGAGATCCTGCCAGGAGAGTCCTCTGCGGAGATAAAATTGAATGTCTTTTGCTTTGATTATAAGTTGGCTTTGGGCCCCTGATCTGCTCCTACAAATCTGCTGGTCCGTCTCACTGGTATCAACACAGGAGCAGGTATCACTGTGAGCCACGCAGGTCACTGATGTACCTGTTTTCTCTCTGAGCGAATGAGCTTAAATCTTCACTGTCTAATACCCATCTCTGCCTCCCCCTCTCTGTCGCATTTACTTTTTCTTCCGAGTCTCTCTGTCATTGCATCTCTTACCATCTGTTGGATTTATTTGATATTTTAAGAAGCTGTGGATTGTTCTCGCCTGATCTCTCGGTGCTCGATGACAGATCTCTCCAGCTCTTCATTCGTCCTCTTTTGCTCACGTTTCTCTTTCTCTCCATCGGAAATCGCGCTGCAGGCAAAGATGTCACAGGATGTGCAGGCGACTGGGCCGAGAAGCTGACTCCCAGCCAATCACACTGTTCAATACTCATTTTCAATCAATCAAACTACACAATGACGAATCCCGTGCCAATAACACTGTATAGTACTCAACAGCAACAAAATGCTGACTCCAGCCAATCGCACTGTTCAATACTCAACTGCACCGAGATCCCGACTCCCAGCCAATTGTACCGCCCATTTTCTCACTGCATAATCATTCAGTCTATCTTAGACCCAAAAGCCATACAGCCCTTCCGCTTCGGTGGTATCACTGCGATGATTCTGCGTTCTCATTGGCTGCTCTGCACTGCTGTTGATTTCATATCACTATATGCAGGTAGCAATACATTCTTGACTTTTCCTGAGGCTGGTTCGCTCTGTTATGGGGCAGGAAGGGGCTTTTCCACTCTCCCCATCCAACTGCTCTTCAAGCTGATCCACCAGTGAAGGTTTTTTTTTTTTTTTTTAGTTTTTAACCCTCTCCGGGGCAAATGCAGAAATTCATTCTACAGTAATTCACATCATTCAAATATCAAAATCAGAAGACAACAAGGCTGTTGTCTGCACATAGTCTCATCACATAATATAGTTTCCCTGTAATATCAGCTTCTCGGGAAATGACAGCATGGCTGCGGTCATGCCTTTCCAGAAGCAGTTCGTCCCTCTGTGCAAAGCAATTGCCACTGGTTTGCACACGCTCAGTGCGATGCTTTCTGTCCCAGCTGCTGAGCCCGTGTCCCTTGGGAGCCGCAAGCAAAGGGAACACATTGCTACCTTCAGTCGGCGCCAAATCTAGACCCTCCCCGCCGGAAACGCTTCGCGAGGTGTCCTCTGAAACTCTTCCAAGCTGGCACAGCGTATCCAGGGCCTCACTTGTCAAAGGTGTCATGTGACACGCTGCTGTCCCATTCTCTGTCCCGCCCTTTCCGTGTATTTGACCCCCCCCTCCCCCCACACCCCACTTTCCCTATCGCGTCTCCTCCCACTTCGCCAGCTCATGCTGATGATGTCATTGAGCCGAGACAGGCAGTGGCTGTAGAGGTAACGAGCGAATGGCGTTACGCTAAATGTTCTCCCTCAAACCCCTTTGCCTCTCTCTGCGCCTTCAGCCGTACTGCTGGCCTTCGCCACAATCCGAACAGACGGCGCCCTGCGCTGACCCCTCAGAACAGCTTGTTACAGCTAATATTTTAACCCCGTTATCAACGGTCTCAGGAACGGGACACGGTTTGTGCTTTTACAAGCTGAAGGACTAAAATGCAAAGTGATGCACGAAGGGTAAAGTCTTTGCACACTTGCTAAACTGCCGCAGAGCTGAACTCCTGTACCAGCCCTCTGGCTTCATAAAAATACAGTTATTGTGTTTGTTTATCTGGTAACTGTTCTTATTCAGGGCAGATTAAAAGGTCATTGAATTTTAAGATGTCTTCATGCAAGCAGAGTTCATACAGGCCTATATCTAAGCTCAAGCAAAAACAAAAAAACTGCATAGTATTATTCTTATCGGTCTCTCTCCCTCTCAGAGGTTGGGAGATCCTAAACAATTATGTCAGTCTGGATTCTATGCATTAACTACCACTGTACCCCCATGATGTAGGCAGATGCTTTGGCATACCATAGAAATGCATGGACTCACGGCAGAGATAATCAAACGACATTAGCAGTGATGTAGAGCCACCTGGGAGGACAATCGCGGGGCATGAAAAGCAGGTGGATCCGTATCTGCATAACCATTATGGAGCTACATTAGCGGAGCCCTCGCCATTCAGCAGAGGAACAGAACAAAAGAAGAAACACATTGAATTACTCTGGAGATCATTTGTGTGGCTGGTGGCAGAAATGAAGCCCATTGGCAGGTTCTCATCTCACACACTCGTTCTCTCCGTTTTACCTCTTTTCTCCTTCTCTATCTGCGATCCGCATTCCTTCCTACCTCATTTACCAAACTGTTAATGGAATTCCCGTTAATGACTGCAAATGTCTCAGAGACGAAAGAGAGAAGAGTGAGAACGAGGGAGCGAGGGAGGGAGAGAGGGAGGGGGCGGCGAGAAAGCGTGAGACGGAGAGGGTGCTGGGGGAGGAACGAGAGAGAGAGAGAGAGAGAGGTGAATCATCGCAGGGTGAGAGAGAGAGACGGAGAGCGGGAGAAATGGAGGAAGACGGGGCTTAAGCAGCGAGACGAAGAGAAGGGAAGCAGCAGGAGAATGATGGAGGAAAAAGATAGAAATAGGTGTTGAGATGGAGAGAGG